>CAWUFW010020736.1:0-142369 GCA_963921515.1 Calotriton arnoldi | reverse complement strand
TCAGTTGTTAATATAACTACCTTGGTATTAATTCATAATTTTCTTTAATTCATGCTTATTCATTTTAGTAGATTCAAATATAACATTTTTTTTCTTAGTTTAATATTTAAATTAGAATTGTGGGAAACCTGCTCACACAATAACTTTTTTTGACCATATTTAAGGTAAGAATGGGTAGTGGGTGATCTTGCGGGTTCATATTTAGTAATTAGTATTAATACATGCTTATTTGTACAATTTTTAAAAGAAATAAATGAAAAATAACAACAGATTTACCAAAATTAAAATACTACTGCTACTCTCACCCTCAGCGATAGCATGCAAATAATACAGTGTTCACGGTTAAGGGCATATTGCGAATGCTGGTGTTGCCCCTGTTATGTACACCCAAACTCACTTTGCTACAGTTTATGATGCAGTTGGACCACTGGGACAAGGCTATGGGACATGGACGTTGTAAACAATATGACGGCTCTTGCACAGGCAACACCGTCATTGTATACATTACTGTACAACTGCCTCGCCAATTGGTTGCTTGACCCAGTTGGAGTCGGAGGTTTTTTCACCGGACCGTTGCGCTCAGACCGTCTCTTTTAAAATCCAGCAGTCTGAAGCTTTATTATGATTTATGGATGACCACCACCGACGGCATGTTGGTGGAGGTCCACATGACATCCTAATGTCATTCAGAGTGTTTAAAAACTTTTAAAGTGATCATTAAATATAAGTGAATTTTCAAATTAACAAAACCTTCGACATGATCTCCATATCTACGTTTACGAGGGATATCGGTTCTAAGTTGGCTCCTTGAAGTGGTGCTCTGCCAGGTTTGATAAAATAATGAAATAAGCCCCCTACTCAATTCGGCAAGAGGAGCTGTGCCTGTTGATATATCCCTTAACAGTTTGCCCAAAAAAAAGGCACTAAGATGTGTTAAGTGATTTTGTAGAAATGAAATGGAACACTATTGTCTACTGGGGCCTTCACAGTTGTCATCTTGTCAATGGCCTGTGCAATTTCTTCATGCTAATGCCAACACCAAGGGGCTCATTATGATGGCGGGAGGATCGCCATCCCCGGGCCGGCGGTGGCGATCCTCCCGCCATCATAATGTGCTAAAATTACTGCTACAATACCCTTTATGGACAGTACTCTAGTGATATGAGGTAATGGGCGTTGTATTCTTTTTTACACAGGTAATAATTTTAAAACTTGTCTATTCATAAATGAAAAATAATACAAATATAAACAGAATTTAAATAAATTACAATAATAGTGAGTTTTGGAAAAGAAGTCTATTTAAATTTTACCAGTACATTATTAAGGAAAGGATAATAGGTGAAGCAATATTCTTCATTTTAGTATCAATTGCAGTATAGAAATAACACCCCATCTATAGTCATTTAAAAAATCATGTTGGAACGTTGAAAAAAGCTTGACAATTTTTAATAACATAAATAAATTTAAAAATATTAATTTGAAAACATAATTTTATTGTGATCAACATTGGATACAAAAATGTTGAACGTAGTATACCATGTTGTTCCTTTTCTTTAAATTATTGAAAGTTGTCTTTTTTTAATTGGTACACAATGTCAGACTTTAAATTTCCCAGTGATGACAATGACATGGACATTTCCTTACATTTACATAATGATCAAAAAAGCACATGCAAAAAAATGAACCAACAATTCATAATTTTTACAATATTTCATGTAATCTTTTAATTTATTGACAGAAAGGGTAGTTCAATTTGTAAACAACATATGAAGTAAACCGTTTATTAATGGTTCAAACAAGAATTGTGAACACAATGAATTTATATAATATTATGGACTCATGATGGAGAATCTCTGACACTTATCATATGAACCATGTTCACTAAACTTATAGCACAATCTGGTTAAACCTTACCCTTTAAAATTCAATAGATTTTAAATAAGTACATATGATTTGTAATTGCTTGATTATGGATGCTTCTTTTATTGAATTTTATTTTAAATGTATCCATCTACAACAATAAGTTAATAGTTCCTGTTATTTCAGAAGAGAAACACATAAAAAATGAATTTCTTTTAAATGCCTAAAGAAAAGTCCACATTTTGAACTTGGTTAGTCACATTTTATCACCAGGTATCTGATGCTACTTTGACAGAGGAGTCATGGTTTTCTAATAACCAGGGACACAATACATATTGTCCGGATTATGAGGCCGGTATTAGCAAGACCGCAAACCTTAGGCAGGAGGACCAAAATCCGCCGTATTACGACTTGCAAAGTTGGACAGACGTTAGATCACTGGCTGCACCAAAGAACGGTACTTCCCGGCCGGTGGTGCAGGAGGGCCACAATGCAATGTGCTTATCAGGGACTGGTGAATTTGCGCTCAGCATAATCAAAGTTCTTAAATCGTCAGCCTCTTTAAGGCGGATACACGCATTGAAAAGGCTGGCGGGCCAAGAACAAAGGGTGCCTATTGCCACACCACCATGGGGATACATTCAGGGTGGCACAATATGTACCCTCCTGTCTGTACCTTCACAAAGTATCAGCGTGGCATGGACATCGAGTTCCATGCCGTGTTGGAACTTTTACGCGTTTCCCTTTGCGATGTCTGTTTTCCAAGAAGCACGATGGGAAAAGCAAATAACCACAGACTGTATTAGGAGTTACTAGATGCACATTTTCAAATAATAATTCTTGTTGGCGGTTCTTACATGGCATAGGCGCAGTAGAGGCGCATTGATCCGCTGCCCAAAAGACATAATCAGAGCCGTTTATGTTAAAAAAACGAGTACATTTTCTAATGGTTAAACAGTTTCCAAAGCATTTCGAACATTTATAAATCTCTTTTAATAATTACAACATGATATCTAGGGGATATGATGAACGCAGGCGGACGGGGTAGAGTGGTTAAAGGGTTTGGAGCATAGACTCTGGGGTCGATTCCGATGTCGGCCGGAAGCACACCTAACAGTATTCGTCCGGAAAAAATACCAGCCGAACGCGTGTTTTCCGACCGACTCGAACACTCTACCGAACGAACAAGTACGATGCGCATAACAGCCCAGATTCCGAGCAAGCCGTACTTACCCATTCCAGCTCCTGTTCCCCGCCCGAGCCGGATCCGTAAACGCCGAATCGAGTCGCACGGAACCAAATACACAGCACCTTCCGGCCTCCAAGGTGCCTCCCACACAAGTGAGGCACCATTTTTATCAGGAGACCTGGGGGAACGCTGGGTGGTAGGAAATTTGTGTGAGGCCAGTGATGCCACACTTTCCCACACAAAAATGTGTGAAAAAGTGATTTTTTCAGCTAAAATTGAGGTTTGCAAGGGATTCTGGGTAAGGAAACGTTGGGGGATCCACGCAAGCCATACCTCCCTGAAGCCCCCGGGTGTCTACTTTTCAGAAATGTGTGGGTTTGGTAGGTTTACCTAGGTGGCCGCCGAGCACGGGGCCAAAAACCCAGGTGACTCCCCTTGCAAAACCAGGTGGTTTTGAGATAGGCAATTTTGAGGTCGCCTCACTACGCTGTGGGCCCTTGCCTGTCGCGGGTACTTGGGCCTCCCACACAAGTGAGGCACCATTTTATCGGGAGACCTGGGGGAACGCTGGGTGGTAGGAAATTTGTGTGAGGCCAGTGATGCAACACTTTCCCACACACAAATGTGTGAAAAAAGTGATTTTTTCAGCTAAAATTGAGGTTTGCAAGGGATTCTGGGTAAGGAAACGTTGGGGGATCCACGCAAGCCATACCTCCCTGGAAGCCCCCGGGTGTCTACTTTTCAGAAATGTGTGGGTTTGGTAGGTTTCCCTAGATGGCCGCCGAGCACGGGGCCAAAAACCCAGGTGACCCCACTTGCAAAACCAGGTGGTTTTGAGATAGGCAATTTTGAAGTCGCATCACTACGTTGTGGGCCCTTGCCTGTCGCGGGTACTTGGGCCTCCCACACAAGTGAGGCACCATTTTTATCGGGAGACCTGGGGGAACGCTGGGTGGTTTGAAATTTGTGTGAGGCCAGTGATGCCACACTTTCCCACACACAAATGTGTGAAAAAGTGATTTTTTCAGCTAAAATTGAGGTTTGCAGGGGATTCTGGGTAAGGAAACGTTGGGGGATCCACGCAAGCCATACCTCCCTGGAAGCCCCCGGGTGTCTACTTTTCAGAAATGTGTGTGTTTGCTAGGTTTCCCTAGGTGTCGGCAGAGGTAGGGTTCAAAAACTACAGCTAGGCACTTTGCCAAAAAAGGGTCATTTTTCACTGCGAAATTGAGGTGTGACCGCGTTGCGCTTTGCGCCGTTTCCTGTCGCAGGCACTAGGCCGACCCACACAAGTGAGGTACCATTTTTCTCGTAAGACTTTGGGGAACGCGGGGTGGGTGGAAATTTGTGGATCCACGCAGATTCCAGAACTTTCCACCACAGAAATGTGGGGAAAATGTGGTTTTTTTGACAATTTTTTACGTTTGCAAGGGATTCTGGGTAACAGAACCTGGTGGGAGGCAGTCAAGTCACCCCATCCTGGATTTCCCTGGGTGTCTAGTTTTCAAAAATGTATAGGTTTGCTAAGTTTCCCTAGGTGCCGGCAGAGCTAGGGTTCAAAAACTACAGCTAGGCACTTTGCCAAAAAAGGGTCATTTTTCACTGCGAAATTGAGGTGTGACCACGTTGCGTTTTGCGCCGTTTCCTGTCGCAGGCTCTAGGCCGACCCACACAAGTGAGGTACCATTTTTCTCGTAAGACTTTGGGGAACGCGGGGTGGGTGGAAATTTGTGGATCCACGCAGATTCCAGAACTTTCCACCACAGAAATGTGGGGAAAATGTGTTTTTTTTGACAATTATTTATGTTTGCAAGGGATTCTGGGTAACAGAACCTGGTGGGAGGCAGTCAAGTCACCCCATCCTGGATTCCCTGGGTGTCTAGTTTTCAAAAATGTATAGGTTTGCTAGGTTTCCCTAGGTGCCGGCAGAGGTAGGGTTCAAAAACTACAGCTAGGCACTTTGCCAAAAAGGGTCATTTTTCACTGCGAAATTGAGGTGTGACCGCATTGCGTTTGCGCCGTTTCCTGTCGCAGGCACTAGGCCGACCCACACAAGTGAGGTACCATTTTTCTCGTAAGACTTTGGGGAACGCGGGGTGGGTGGAAATTTGTGGATCCACGCAGATTCCAGAACTTTCCACCACAGAAATGTGGGGAAAATGTGGTTTTTTGGACAATTGTTTATGTTTGCAAGGGATTCTGGGTAACAGAACCTGGTGGGAGGCAGTCAAGTCACCCCATCCTGGATTCCCCTGGGTGTCTAGTTTTCAAAAATGTATAGGTTTGCTAGGTTTCCCTAGGTGCCGGCAGAGCTAGGGTTCAAAAACTACAGCTAGGCACTTTGCCAAAAAAGGGTCATTTTTCACTGCGAAATTGAGGTGTGACCACGTTGCGTTTTGCGCCGTTTCCTGTCGCAGGCACTAGGCCGACCCACACAAGTGAGGTACCATTTTTCTCGTAAGACTTTGGGGAACGCAGGGTGGGTGGAAATTTGTGGATCCACGCAGATTCCAGAACTTTCCACCACAGAAATGTGGGGAAAATGTGGTTTTGTTAACAATTTTTTATGTTTGCAAGGGATTCTGGGTAACAGAACCTGGTGGGAGGCAGTCAAGTCACCCCATCCTGGATTCCCCTGGGTGTCTAGTTTTCAAAAATGTATAGGTTTGCTAGGTTTCCCTAGGTGCCGGCAGAGCTAGGGTTCAAAAACTACAGCTAGGCACTTTGCCAAAAAAGGGTCATTTTTCACTGCGAAATAGAGGTGTGACCGCGTTGTGTTTTGCGCCGTTTCCTGTCGCAGGCACTAGGCCGACCCACACAAGTGAGGTACCATTTTTCTCGTAAGACTTTGGGGAACGCGGGTGGGTGGAAATTTGTGGATCCACGCAGATTCCAGAACTTTCCACCACAGAAATGTGTGGAAAATGTGGTTTTTTTGACAATTTTTATGTTTGCAAGGGATTCTGGGTAACAGAACCTGGTGGGAGGCAGTCAAGTCACCCCATCCTGGATTCCCTGGGTGTCTAGTTTTCAAAAATGTATAGGTTTGCTAGGTTTCCTAGGTGCCGGCAGAGGTAGGGTTCAAAAACTACAGCTAGGCACTTTGCCAAAAAGGGTCATTTTTCACTGCGAAATTGAGGTGTGACCACGTTGCGCTTTGCGCCGATTCCTGTCGCAGGCACTAGGCCGACCCACACAAGTGAGGTACCATTTTTCTCGTAAGACTTTGGGGAACGCGGGGTGGGTGGAAATTTGTGGATCCACGCAGATTCCAGAACTTTCCACCACAGAAATGTGGGGAAAATGTGGTTTTTTTGACAATTTTTATGTTTGCAAGGGATTCTGGGTAACAGAACCTGGTGGGAGGCAGTCAAGTCACCCCATCCTGGATTCCCTGGGTGTCTAGTTTTCAAAAATGTATAGGTTTGCTAGGTTTCCTAGGTGCCGGCAGAGGTAGGGTTCAGAAACTACAGCTAGGCACTTTGCCAAAAAGGGTCATTTTTCACTGCGAAATTGAGGTGTGACCGCGTTGCGTTTTGCGCCGTTTCCTGTCGCAGGCACTAGGCCGACCCACACAAGTGAGGTACCATTTTTCTCGTAAGACTTTGGGGAACGCGGGGTGGGTGGAAATTTGTGGATCCACGCAGATTCCAGAACTTTCCACCACAGAAATGTGGGGAAAATGTGTTTTTTTGGACAATGTTTTATGTTTGCAAGGGATTCTGGGTAACAGAACCTGGTGGGAGGCAGTCAAGTCACCCCATCCTGGATTCCCCTGGGTGTCTAGTTTTCAAAAATGTATAGGTTTGCTAGGTTTCCCTAGGTGCCGGCAGAGGTAGGGTTCAAAAACTACAGCAAGGCACTTTGCCAAAAAAGGGTCATTTTTCACTGTGAAATTGAGGTGTGACCACGTTGCGTTTTGCGCCGTTTCCTGTCGCAGGCACTAGGCCGACCCACACAAGTGAGGTACCATTTTTCTCGTAAGACTTTGGGGAACGCGGGGTGGGTGGAAATTTGTGGATCCACGCAGATTCCAGAACTTTCCACCACAGAAATGTGGGGAAAATGTGGTTTTTGTGACAATTTTTTATGTTTGCAAGGGATTCTGGGTAACAGAACCTGGTGGGAGGCAGTCAAGTCACCCCATCCTGAATTCCCCTGGGTGTCTAGTTTTCAAAAATGTATAGGTTTGCTAGGTTTCCCTAGGTGCCGGCAGAGCTAGGGTTCAAAAACTACAGCTAGGCACTTTGCCAAAAAAGGGTCATTTTTCACTGCGAAATTGAGGTGTGACCACGTTGCGTTTTGCGCCGTTTCCTGTCGCAGGCACTAGGCCGACCCACACAAGTGAGGTACCATTTTTCTCGTAAGACTTTGGGGGACGCGGGGTGGGTGGAAATTTGTGGATCCACGCAGATTCCAGAACTTTCCACCACAGAAATGTGGGGAAAATGTGTTTTTTTTGACAATTTTTTATGTTTGCAAGGGATTCTGGGTAACAGAACCTGGTGGGAGGCAGTCAAGTCACCCCATCCTGGATTCCCCTGGGTGTCTAGTTTTCAAAAATGTATAGGTTTGCTAGGTTTCCCTAGGTGCCGGCAGAGGTAGGGTTCAAAAACTACAGCTAGGCACTTTGCCAAAAAAGGGTCATTTTTCACTGCGAAATTGAGGTGTGACCGCGTATGCGTTTTGCGCCGTTTCCTGTCGCAGGCACTAGGCCGACCCACACAAGTGAGGTACCATTTTTCTCGTAAGACTTTGGGGAACGCGGGGTGGGTGGAAATTTGTGGATCCACGCAGATTCCAGAACTTTCCACCACAGAAATGTGGGGAAAATGTGTTTTTTTGACAATTTTTTATGTTTGCAAGGGATTCTGGGTAACAGAACCTGGTGGGAGGCAGTCAAGTCACCCCATCCTGGATTCCCCTGGGTGTCTAGTTTTCAAAAATGTATAGGTTTGCTAGGTTTCCCTAGGTGCCGGCAGAGGTAGGGTTCAAAAACTACAGCTAGGCACTTTGCCAAAAAGGGTCATTTTTCACTGCGAAATTGAGGTGTGACCGCGTTGCGTTTTGCGCCGTTTCCTGTCGCAGGCACTAGGCCGACCCACACAAGTGAGGTACCATTTTTCTCGTAAGACTTTGGGGAACGCGGGGTGGGTGGAAATTTGTGGATCCACGCAGATTCCAGAACTTTCCACCACAGAAATGTGGGGAAAATGTGGTTTTTTTGACAATTTGTTATGTTTGCAAGGGATTCTGGGTAACAGAACCTGGTGGGAGGCAGTCAAGTCACCCCATCCTGGATTCCCCTGGGTGTCTAGTTTTCAAAAATGTATAGGTTTGCTAGGTTTCCCTAGGTGCCGGCAGAGCTTGGGTTCAAAAACTACAGCTAGGCACTTTGCCAAAAAAGGGTAATTTTTCACTGCGAAATTGAGGTGTGACCACGTTGCGTTTTGCGCCGTTTCCTGTCGCAGGCACTAGGCCGACCCACACAAGTGAGGTACCATTTTTCTCGTAAGACTTTGGGGAACGCGGGGTGGGTGGAAATTTGTGGATCCACGCAGATTCAAGAACTTTACACCACAGAAATGTGGGGAAAATGTGGTTTTTTTGATAATCTTTTATGTTTGCAAGGGATTCTGGGTAACAGAACCTGGTGGGAGGCAGTCAAGTCACCCCCTCCTGGATTCCCCTGGGTGTCTAGTTTTCAAAAATGTATAGGTTTGCTAGGTTTCCCAAGGTGCCGGCAGAGGTAGGGTTCAAAAACTACAGCTAGGCACTTTGCCAAAAAAGGGTCATTTTTCACTGCGAAATTGAGGTGTGACCGCGTTGCGTTTTGCGCCGTTTCCTGTCGCAGGCACTAGGCCGACCCACACAAGTGAGTTACCATTTTTCTCGTAAGACTTTGGGGAACGCGGGGTTGGTGGAAATTTGTGGATCCACGCAGATTCCAGAACTTTCCACCACAGAAATGTGGGGAAAATGTGGTTTTTTTGACAATTTTTTATGTTTGCAAGGGATTCTGGGTAACAGAACCTGGTGGGAGGCAGTCAAGTCACCCCATCCTGGATTCCCCTGGGTGTCTAGTTTTCAAAAATGTATAGGTTTGCTAGGTTTCCCTACGTGCCGGCAGAGGTAGGGTTCAAAAACTACACCTAGGCACTTTGCAAAAAAGGGTAATTTTTCATTGTGAAAATGTGGTACGTCCACGTTGCATTTTGATCCATTTCCTGTTGTGGGCACAAGGGCTACCCACACAAGTGAGGTACCATTTTTATCGGGAGACTTAGGGTAACACAGAATTGTAGAGCAACTGTTATTACCTATTGACTTTCGATGCATTTCTGCCTTCCAAATGAAAGACAATGTGTAAAAAATAAGTCATTTTGAAAAATGACCTATAATTCTTATGCTAGTATGGGTACTCCCAATTTCGGAAATGTGCAAATATCTACTGTTTCTAAAATCTACATTTTGTTCCCATTTCAGAAATACATAGGTGTCTTTCATAACAATTTTTCCATGTATACATTTTCCCAAAATAATTGCTATATACCCGGTACTTAAAAAAAATCATTGCAAGATGTTGCTCAATTATTGGCTCTGGGTTCTGTCGGGTTCTTGGTGAACCTACAAGTCCTATATATCCCCACAACCAGAAAGGTCCAGCGGATATAACAGTATATTGCCTTCAAATAGCTGTCATAATTAGAAGAAGTTACAGGTGAAAACGTTGACACAAATGGCTGTTTTTTTCAACTAATTTTCAATTTGTCCTTTATTTAACTGTTAGTTTTTATAAGGAAAACTTTAAGGATCTACACAAATGACCCCTTGCTGAATTCAGAATTTTGTCTACTTTTCGTAAATGTATGGCTTTCCAGGATCCATTATTGGTTTCATACCCATTTCTACCATTAACTGGAAGGAGGTTGAAAGCACAAAAATAGCAAAAATAGGCTATGTCCCAGAAAAATGCCAAAACTGTGTAAAGAAAGTTGGTTTTCTGACAAAAGTCTGCTTGTCCCTGAAAGCTGGGAAGATGGTGATTTCATCCCCACAACCCCTTTTTTGATGCCATTTGCAGGGAAAATCAAGACGCTTTCATCTGTAGCCCTTTTTTTGCCTTTTTCCAAAAAAAACAAAATTTAGCTGTATTTTGACTAATTTCTGGGTCCCCTCCAGGGAAATCCACAAACCCTGGGTACCTTTACAATCCCCATGATGTTAGAAAAAAAGGACGCAAATTTGGCATGGATACCTTATGTGGTCAAAAAGTTACAGGGGCCTAAGCGCGCACTACCCCAAATAGCCAAAAAAGGCTTAGCACAGGAGGGGAAAAGGCCTAGCAGCGAAGGGGTTAAGTAACGAAAATGCGACATGCCTAAAAAGTATAACCAATTAAGTCAGGCAAGGAAAAGGTAAAACCTTTCATATTTAAAAAAATTAAGTAATACAAACACAACACTAAAGTATGCTTTAATGAATAAAAACGAACATGTGAGCAATGACGGTAGTTTGCTGCTGTGCTGGGGAGCTCAGAAAACATGCCAAAGGTTTATTTTTGCAAATACGTAGGCGCAGATGCGAAGGGGAGATCATACCGATGGGGAGATTAAAAGGAAGGTATAATCTAACTAGATGCTCTCCCCCGTCTGTTTGGTCTCCCCTACAGCATGTGAGCAATGACGGTATTTTTTGGCTTTGATGGGGAGCCTCAGAAAGACATGCCAAAGGTTTATTTTTGCAAATGCGCCTTCGCGGTCAAATACGCATGCGCAGATGCGAAGGGGAGCTCATTCCGATGGGGAGATTAAAACGACGGAACACCTGTGCATGGCAGCTGTTTGTGCGCCAGCGCAGGGGGAAGCACAGAGATGCGACATATTGTTGTAAATATGTTGCATCCCTGTGCTTTGAAAGTGACTCAGTGCGGCGCAGCCAAATGGCTTGCGGAATGCACTGAGTCACTTTCATTGTAAATCTGCCCCTATGTGGGCTTTGCTTTGATTCTTGATTTGCATCCAGGGTTCACATGTATTTAGGTTCCCACTTCCTGGGCCACTGATTGGCAGAGTAAATGAAGTCGTTGCATTCTTTTGTAGGGTTACGGCGTGAATAGTATGGCCTTTGATATGGCTGTTTATTTCTGCATAGACAGCAGTGGCCACATTGGCAAAAGCTGTCTAGTTATGCAAGTACTTTTTCACTTGCAAGGAAAATGGTCTGGGATCGCAACTGGGGTTGTCTTCCATTTCTGTTTGCAATAAACACACAATGGGAAATGATTGGTCCTTCATTTTCATGGAGACATGGCTTCATGGGGAATCATTTACCCACGTTTATGCTCCATGTTATTGAAACAAGAGCACAGACCAAATGACATTCAGAGGTGTGCAAAATGTAACCCTCAGGACATATTTAGCTCGTCTCTCCGGGTGCTCTTGGGGAAAGGGCAGTGTGAAAATTCCAGGACCCTTGTAGTCAAGGGCAAGCTTCAGAGCAATACGTAACTTCCTTTCAAAATCAAACCATGGATGAAACTAGGGCAGGTTTCCGGTTGCCACTTACAAGCAGCCCACACCTGGCTACCTGAGGAAGGGTTCCCACTGCGGCCACACCCGTGGATGGCCTTGAATGCTCACTTTAAAGGGACAGTAGGGCATGCTACACTTAAACATGGCGTTGTGTCCTCCGGCCAGTATTTGGGATACCACCAGCGCTGCAAACAGAATTGTTCTCGTTAATGTAACACGTGGTCTTTTCTGCAAAACAGGATGTGCTCAGGTGGATAAAAATACGCAATCCCTTATTTTTCCTGCTATAAAATGTATAAAAATAAGGTGCAAACAATATCTGGCACAACAAAATGAAAAATACATACAAATGTACTTACTGATACATTCCTACATGTAGAATGGCTCCACAAGGACCTGAATTTCAGGAAGATAGTAACACTGATGTGAAATGGTCTCCCCTTTTCCTCCCCTCAGACCTTTATACAACTGATTCAAAAGATTTTTGACATTTTAGTTGAAATATGAAAAATCTATTGCTGGTCAGAAACAATAACCCAAAAGAGATGTAAGACAGTAACCCTTTCACGGTTTAAGAATGGCATGGTATCTTTTGGAGGGTTTATGCTGGGATCGTTAAAGTATTTTTAAGCAAAGATGAAATGTTTGGTATCTTTTCATACAATAGAAAAAATGATGAGATGGGAGTCAAGAACTGATTTTTGGATTGTTGTTAAATTAAATGGTTTCAAGTAAGGGGGGATGACTTACTTTGCAGGAGTACTAGAGATCAGTTAATTTTTGGATAGACTTGCACTAAACGTTTTTAGTGGACTCATAACGAAAACAAAGTGGTTTGTTATCTCACATTGGGAATGACATTGTTGGAACAGGTGATTTGACCCAGATAGAAGGATACGGGTTAAGAGTTCTGAGGGGATAATTAATCTTTAATCTGAGTATTTAGTAACTATGAGGGCTATTCACAAAGGTAACTTACACTTGTGAGTAAAGTTACACATGTGCGTTTACTCTTATACTTTGGAGTTATTTTTACTACTTTTTGCTATTCACCATTTACAAGTGTAAATTCACTCAAAAGTGTACACTTATCTGTCTCCACGTCTAGGAGGGGGCATGGGGAGCCTAGACTTTCCCCCATTCCCAATCCTGAGACACCACTGTTCTCGTAACTGCTTTTGTAACCACCATATTAACGCCAGCGAGAAACAGCGAAATCACTTTTTATTCTCGTACTGGCATAAAACTTCAAATATATTAGAGTGGGGCATTTTTTCCAGAAGCCTGATTCTGAGGAACCACAAGAATCGGGTAGAGCAGTCACAAATCCCTGAACAAACTTTAAAGAAAGTTTTTGATGGCCGTTACCTGGATTAGAGATAAGAGTTTCATAATAGTTATACATAGTGTCAGACAGAAGAAAGCTGAAAACACAACGAGCGAGTGAACTTCTGAATGATGACCAGACAATAGCAATCAATAAAAGTGAAGCTTGTAATGCTGACAAAGAAAGAGAGAATACCATTTGCCATTATCAAAGAAATAGAACACAAACATATTGCAGAAATGAGCAAATGGTGGGAGATGACCACTTTACAGAAATACATTGATAATAAAAGGATACGGAGAGGATTATGGATTTTAACCACAGCAACTTTAAGCGATCTAGATGATGATTTGATAAAATCATGGCAAAATGACACTAATGAATGCTCCATTAAATTGATGCGAACATAACTATTCATGCTGAGAGAAGATTGGAAAGAATAACAGCACAACTAAAGGAGCTGGAACAGGAATTGGATAAACACTCTATAAATCTAGAAATCAAAGATGGCCTAGAAGGCATAGAGAAAAGAGTAAACAAACACGAAGCAGATGTTGGAAAATGTGAAGCAAGTAAATTTAACCGTGACCACAATGAGTACGAGAGCGGGAGTATATACAATTTGCACAAAGATACGATGCTTTACGGAATAGAGCTACAGTGGAAAGAGTGGTAGATGCTGCAGAGAATTCAGAGACCATAGACAGCTGTAATGCAAGTTCAGTAGACGAAAATGCAACTGCCACTAATCTGGATTTTTCTGTGGAACTGCAGCTAATCCAAATAAGTGCACGACAAAGAGTCAGAGGCAAAGGAGAGACGGCCACCTCCGGGAGAGCGGGAAAGGCAGGGGCAAAAAAAATAACAATAATCAGTAGAAGCAGGGGACAATGGAAAACCAAATACCAGAAACGCAAAGAAAAAATAAAAACAGGAATAATCCTAGGAA
This sequence comes from Calotriton arnoldi, assembly GCA_963921515.1. Classification (NCBI taxonomy): domain Eukaryota; kingdom Metazoa; phylum Chordata; class Amphibia; order Caudata; family Salamandridae; genus Calotriton; species Calotriton arnoldi. The sequence continues at coordinate 128,510 of CAWUFW010020736.1, read as the reverse complement.
GGAAAATCTTGTGGTCAGCCTCTCGTCAAAAAGTTTAACAATGACCAAATAAAAGGACTAAATAAAGGATTATTCTTCTGCCCTGATACAGACCTGGATTTACTAAATGTGAGAATTGATTTGTACAAATTTGTGCAAAAGGTGAAATTAAAAAAACATTTTTGATGAATCCACTAACTGGAAACCAAACTCAAAATCCTGTGTGTAGAACATCTGAAATTACTGAGAAAGATTTACCAACTCTGAGAATATTAATGGACTTGGAAAAAGAAAGAGAAAATGAACAGAATGGGTCCTCACCATCAGAAACATAAGACGCGCAAATCTGAGAGCAGGAACTATAACATGGAAAGGAGAAAGTAGTGGTGTTAAGTCAAAATCATAATTTTATCCCCAACTTCCTGCGGAGGGGGCGAAAACAATCGATATTTTTCAAGAACATATGATTAAAGACATTGTTTGTCAAGTCAAAAGAAAGGAAAGGGAAAAACACAGAATCTTACCCAGGGGGAATTTAGAGCCATTCAAAAATTAGAGGACACAAACAGCTGGTAATTAAAGCCTCATACAAAGGGGGCAATATTGTCACCCAAGATCGCTGTAAATATATGGCTGGAGCTGAAAAACAACTAAAGAATAAACAACATTACATCCAGCTCAAAACAAATCCCATAGAAGCGGTTACTTCTGAGTATCATGGAAAGTTACAACAGTGGTTAGGGACAGAATTGATTGAATATGACGAATATAAATATTTGAAAATAGATCATCCTGTCACCCCAAGGTTGTATCTTCTTTCAATAATACGAAAGAATTTACAGGCACTTACAGGTCGCCCAATTGTAAGTGCCATTGGGTCTCTAATAGAAAACAGATGAAGATTAATTTTAATTGACATTTCTTATGGAATACCGCTCATCACTTCCATCATATATTAGAGACTCAAAGGACTACCTTAACAAAATCAGTGAAATCCCTTGGCAAAAAAACTACCTATTGGCCACAATTGATGTGGTTTCCCTATACATATCGACTCATCATAAAGATGGCATCAGTGCCTGTAAATATTTTTTACGAACCAGATCAGCAAGTTTTCTAGAACACTCTGAAATGTTGAATTTCTGCCTTACCCACAACATCTTTATATTTAATGGCAATCATCTCCAAAATCAAGGCACTGCTATGGGGACGTCATTTGCCCCAACATACACAAACCTCCTAATGGGATTCCGGGAGGCAGATACTGTATAGACAGAAGAAAATCAGTTGGCATTATAGCATGTGAAACACTGGACAGGATTTACAGATGACCTCTTTCTGATCTGAGAGGGAGGAAAGGGAGATGGAAAAATTCATACAGTCTTAAAATCAAAATGATTTTAATCTGCACTTTACATACACCATTAGTCCAGACCACATTATCTTTTTGGATTTCGATATTGCCATAAAACAGGGAAGAATATGTGCAAAGATTCGTCAGAAGGCAACATCTTGTAATAGCATCCTCCATGCTAATAGTGGCCACCCCAAAGCCTAAAAATGGAGCATTCCGTCTGGAGAGATGCTACAAACAAAACAGAACTGTTCAGAACCAGAGGATCTATAGCACAATAATACAAGAATTGAAGGAAAGATTCCTAGCAAAAGTCTATCCTATACAAGTTCTTACAGATGTAGCTAAAAGAATTCAAAAATCGATCGAGAGAAGAACTATCAATTGCTCATATAAACTTTTTTTAAAACCACAAATTGAAGATCAAATCCGAGTGATCATGGACTTTAACTGCCAAAAATAGAACCCAGAGACATTTTTTAAAGGAATTGGAAAATTTAAAAACTAGATGATATCTTGAAAAATGAACTACCAGTACATCCTAGTATTACCTATATGAAAGTTGCTTCCTTAGGAGACCTATTAACACAGAGCCATCTCAACTTGGAAATGACTAATACAAATCATACTAGTTGGCTCAACAGACCAAGATTTTGGAAATGTGCAAAACCTAAGGCATGTGTGAATGGTACTAATAAAACCACCTATCAGCTATATAACAGAAGACTGGAAAAATAAAAGAGCATATCACATGTGAAAGCAAGTTTGTAATCTGTGTCTTAGAATGCCCTTGTTTGGAACTGTATATGGGGAGCAGAGTGAACAAATTAATACTCAGAATTCTACAACATTTGAGAGCCACCAAGAACTTGAACTTTTCATACCCGATAGCGAAGCACTTTTGGGAACAGCATGGAAGTAATGTGAGGGACCTAGGTATTAAATACATAAAACCAAATGAAAGAGGTGGCAATAGTGAACTGATGTTACGAAGAATGGAACCAAGAAAGATTCTTTCACTAGGAAAAAAGACACCAATGGGACATACTAGTGAAGCAGAATTACACGTACATCTTTGATATGCTAGAAGAGATTAAATGATATGTAATGAGCTGAAATAGGGTTCACATAGTTAAATATGAAATAACTGGATCTTTTGAAGGTGTGTGACCAATTGATAAAAAAGAGGAAGTGAAAAATAGGAGCTCATATTATGTGAAAACTGAAAATCATGGAGAAACAAGGAAATTTATGATTTTATATCATGAAAGCACTATGCACTTTAAAAATGTAGTTTACAAAAATCTAAAAAATGTTGTTTCACAATGTTTTTAAAGTTGTATTAAAGTGGTTTATGATTTTATCCGAGTCTACTGCTGATATCGGAATTGCCTATATAGAGTACTTTAATATCAATGACATTTGATGACATCTCTTCCATTTTTTTCTCGTGAGTTTTGTAATAATGTCACACAAACTACAATTTTCATTTTAACATACAGATCTTTTAACAAGTGAAATAGCTAATTGAAACTGATTTTTCTTGCAAATTCTTGGCCTCTACTCCTCAGCTATATATATATGTATCGGAATGTTGAAAATAAAGTAAAAATAAGCAGCACAATTTAACTGGAGTCTGTGTCCTTTCACCTTTCATCCAGCGTATTGGATTCTATGAGTGAAGACAAAGTGATCTATATATATATATATATATATATATATATATATATATATATATAACATTATGCATTTATGTATATGTACAAATGGGGCATAAGTGGACTACTGAGTTTGTAAGAATTTGTGGTATAAAATTACGATATGGTTTTGAAAATTAATGAAACTTCACAATGCTTGCCCAGTATATAGCTGTCTCGGAATCAGATAGAGACAGAGTGTTTGTGGCACCTTGGATGATTGGAATTCAAGATAGTATGTCTCTCTTATTAGTTGATGTCAGTATATTACTCTTTGATATGTGATATAACATGAAAAGTATAAATTACAATGCCTGATGAGACATTTGTCGATATATCTCTAAAACGTTTATGGATTTCAATGCTGCTCTCTGCACTTTATTTCATTTCATTTTATTGTATTTAGCATTTTATTTGTTACCACGTTATTGGACACAATGTACCATCTTTAAATAGTATTTTTTCAGTGATCACACTAAGTTGAGATGACCTAAGAGGTACTTAAGGGCAAAGAAAATGGCGGCCACACTATGTGAACAAGGTGGTAGATACCACAGAAACGCGTCATCCTGTGTCAGCTTCTGCCGTGAAATAAACATTCTTTTCAGTATTCCATAATGCCGGTGCCTACTTTTGGAGAAGGAGGGGCAGGAATGCCATTGATATATGTGCTAATCCTATGCTTAAATACTTTGATAGAAAAGCAGACATTTGGGGTGAGCAGATCTAGAGTGTCGCTGGGGTTGAGAGTGCTCTATACAGGATCTGCTTTCCACCTAAACTTGAGAACTACCCAGAGTTATTTGCTTCTTTTTGCATAATTTATGCATCACTCTATGCCTGAAAGGGTATTGTTTTGACTTATACTGGGTGTCCCCTTGTGTCTGGACAAAGCTATACCTCTCTGAAGAGCTCTAAGAAGAGCAAAACACTGTTTCAGGGGTTACTTTTACTCATTTCAGGTTGGCTTGGTTGGTATTTTACCAATTCAAAGCTGTAATATTGTGCCTGGAGTAGTAAATGGCTTTTGTCATTTTACAGCTCGGTATGGGCACCACTGTGCTAGTCCTATGCTTAAACACTTTGCTGTAGAAATGGCAAAAGACTTTGTCCCTTTCTATCTCGGCATAGATGGCACTGTGCTAATCCTATGCTTAAAGACTTTGATAGAAAAGCAGACTTTTGAGGTGAGCAGATCTAGAGTGTCGCTCGTGTTGAAAGTGCTCTATACCGGAGCTGCTTTCCACCTAAACTTGAGAACTACCCAGAGTTCTCTGTTTCTTTTTTGCATAATTTATGCATCACTCTATGCCTGAAAGGGTATTGTTTTGACTTATACTGGGTGCTCCCTTGTGTCTGGACAAAGCTATACCTCTCTGAAGAGCTCTAAGTAGAGCGAAACACTGTGTCAGGGGTTGCTTTTACTCATTTCAGGTTGGCTTGGTTGGTATTTTACCAATTCAAAGTTGTAATATTGTGCCTGGAGTCGTAAATGGCTTTTGTCATTTTACAGCTCGGCATGGACAGCACTGTGTTGAGAGTGCTCTATACAGGAGCTGCTTTCCACCTAAACTTGAGAACTACCCAGAGTTCTCTGCTTCATTTTTGCATATATATCTATACATATATATATATATATATATATATATATATATATATATATATATATATATATATATATATATATATATATATATATATATATATATATATCTAAACGAAAACACCCAACACTTGGAGGCCCATGCTTTTCGTGTTAAATACTTTATTCTGCAAGGAATACATATGCTGAGACTGCAAATACCAGCGTGCAATGCGAGCACACGCCCATTGGGCGGGATCAGTGAACTATTTTTATCACCTGCATAACTGCCTTCCTTACATGCCATCACTGTGAACAAGGGTGGATGGACGCCCGAAACGCGTCAGGAATCATTGGCAAGCACTAGCTGTACCTACCTCACTGATGTGCGATGCTGCCTTGCAGAATAAAGTATTTAACACGAAAAGCGTGGGCCTCCAAGTGCTGGGTGTTTTCGTTTGAAATATATATATATATATATATATATATATATATATATATATATCTCCTACAGGCAGTCGCCAGTAGGTAGTTATAGTTAGAACCTAGTTTCCATAGGAAAAGCGTTTTTTGATTTGCCAATATCTTTGGCGCCGTTTGACGAATCTTTGCGAAATTGGCCTGCTCCGGTCAGCTCTGGTCTTGAAAGTTTCGGGGTGATTCGTCAAGCGGGGGCCGAGAAAAAACGGGGGTCCCAAAACGCGTTTTTCATGTTAATTTCCATAGGAAATTTTGTTGCGGCTACAGCCCGAACTGCTGAACAGAATTACAGCAAATTTGGCAGAGAGGTAGCTCTTGGTCCAGAGTGCACTCTTTGCTTTAAATGGTGTAAATCCGTTCAGTAGTTCCTGAGAAATTTAAAAATAAAAAATATCAATATCTGGTGACGAGGAGGATTCGCAAACCCTCCCTATCACAAGCTTCATTCTGCTTAGCTGCCACCACTTCAAACCAAGAAGTGTTGGCAGCTATCTTGTAACTCAGCAAAACCGAGTCACAAGAAAACAGTAAAAAAAAGATAAAAAACAAGAAAAGGGGGCAGGGTAGAAACACCCTGAAGCCCTAGGCCTGCTCACGGGATCCCACAGGGACCCTCAGGCCCAAAAAGCATTTTTTTAAATAAAATTCGGCTGGAGTCACGCTGGGTGCGCGAATCTGGTCTAATTTCTTTTTTTAAAACGAAGCGTGGGCTCCTGCACTTCGTTTTCCTTAAGCCCCCGGGTGGGCCAGGTCCCGGGGGCAATAAAAATTTATGTAGCGGGGGCCCACGGGGGCGTTTAAAAAAAAACTGCATGGGGGGTCTCCTGCCCCCCCACACTGCCCCGGGGACTGCCACCTCCCCGGGGCATTTCTTTTTATGGGGCGGGGGGCCTCACGGGCCCCCAAGCCCCGGGGACCACCACCTCCCCGCGGCTATTCATGATAATACGTGTGGGGTGCCTCGAGCCCCCCCACACTGCCCCGAGGACCACAACCTCCCTGGGGCACTTATTATTGAATTGTGGGGGTCCATTGCGGACCCCCGCCCCGGGGACCACCACCTCCCCGGGGCTATTTTCACGTTGGGAGGGGGGCCCCTCCTGGAGCCCTTCATTGCCCTGGGGACCGCCACCCCCCAGGGCCGGCTCCGGCAATGTCCCAGGGTGCCCACTCCAGAACATTGCAGTTTGCAATGACAGGGCGGGAGCACGTCTCCCGCCCTGTCATTGCAAACTCTGCTTTGCTTCATGGAAGTGAGAGCAGGAAACCTGCTCTCGCTTCCACGAAGCAAAGCAGATTGCTTTTGGACAAGGGGAGCTGCATGTCAGCAGCTCCCCTTGTCCAGAAGCAATGCCGGCTCCCGCAGGAGGCGGGGAGCCGGCAGGGACTGCGGGGGCATTGGGACTCCCCCCACGGTCCCCAACGTAAGGCCAGGCCCCGGGGGAGGGGCCACGTGGCCCCCCTTCCCCCAAAAAATCCAGGCTGGCCAGGCCCCAGGGGATGGGGTCCCCGGGGCCATAATTGGCTTCAGGAGGAGGGCCACACGGCCCCCTCCAACATAAAAAAAATTGGAAAGGCTGTCCAGGCTCTGGGGGATTGGTCCCCAGGGCCAATAGTGGCCCAGGGAAGGGGGGCCTCACGGCCCCCCTGCCGAAAAAATTATTATTATTTTTTTTAAAAAGCGAGGCAATGCCCTGGGAGATGGGGTCCCCGGGGCTGAAAAAGGCCTCAGGAGGGGGGCAGCGTGGCCCCCTCCTTTAAAAAAAAAAATATAAATATGTAGCTATGCTCCGGGGATGGGATCCCCGGGGCCGAAATCAGCCTTGGGAGGGGGGGCCGCGTGGACCCCTTCCCGTTTTTTTTTTTTTTTTAAATGAACAGTGGCAGGCGCTGGGGGATGGGGGCCCCAGGGCCCAGAAAATATTGAGATAAGGGGGGTCACACAGCCCCCTTCTAACCCCCAAAACAGGGGGGAAAAAACAGCATCTCGCCGGAGGCCCCTCCCCCTCCCTACAGCACACTGCAAACGCGCCTCCTGGCGCGTTGTGGGTTGGGGGATTAAGTCCGCTAGATCCTTAAGGGTCCTTAGGGGTCAACTAGCCTACCAGGTATCTCCAGTAAGCCCCATAGATGTGGGATTGCTGAGAGGTGGTCAGAGGCCATGCCCCTTTTTACTCCACTCTACAAATGCACCTCTTGGTGCACTGCCGGTGGGGCGATGAGGTCCACATGTGTCCTGAGGACCTCAGGACTAGAGTGGACTTTATCCCCCAAGCAGCAGTGCACCAGGAGGCGCTTTTTCAGAGTGGTGTAAAAAGGGGGCGTGGCCTCGGACCACTCTCAGCATTCCAGCTGTGTGGGGCTTACTGGAGGTACCTGGTGGGCTAGTTGGCCCCCAGGGACTCTCAGAATTCAAGGGGACTTCATCTTCCAACCAAGAACGCGCCAGGAGGCGCGTTTGCAGAGTGGTGGAGAAAGAGGGCGTGGCCTGTGTCCACCTGTCAGCAATCCCACTATCTGGGGCATACTGGAGGTATCAGGTAGGCTAGTTGGCCCCTAAGGACTCCCAGCAGTGAAGGGGACTTTAATCCCCATCCAAGAGTGCGCCAGGGAGTGCGTTTGCAGAGTGGTAGGGAAAGGGGGCGTGGCCTGCTATGACAATTTAGCAATCCCGCTGTGTGGGACTTACTGGAGTTAATAGGAGGGGTAGTTGGGGGCCAACTACCCCTCATGTTACCTCCAGTAAGTCCCACACAGTGTGATTGCTAAGAGGTCTTCGGAGGCCACGCTCACCTTTCTCCACCACTCTGCAAACGCGCATCCTGGCACAGTACTGGCAACGCTATCTTACACGCTACGAGTCATCATCTTGAACATCTGATTCGCAGCATTCCCTACGGAGAGATGCTGCGAATCAGAAGGATCTGTAGCATAGAATCAGAATGTATTTCAGCACAATTGGAGAGCAAAAAACGTTTCGTGTCCAGGGGTTATACTGCTGAGATGGTGGACAAAGCCATCAGCAAAACTGGTATAATCACTAGATCACAGGCTCTTGAACCTAAGAGGTTGAATCAGTCGTCTGATAGTGTTAAACAGATAAATGAACCACCACGCCTGATTCTAACATACAATAGGCAGCATCGCACGATACGTAAGTTAATCAACAAGAATTGGGCTGTGGTTCGCAGTGATCCAACAATAGGTGATTCCCTTCCAAAAACACCTGCAATCACATTTGGCAAAGCTCGATCAATGAGTGATATGCTGGTCAAGAGTAGTCCTGAGATTTTAACAACCAAATCTTGGCTTCAAAATGTCAAAGGCTTCTTTCGGTGTGCCACATGCAAAGCGTGTAAATATGGTAAGAATAAAACCACCTTAATTAGTCCATTTAAAGAAATGCCCATCACTATACCTAGGAGGTTGACTTGCAAAACTGAATATGCTGTATATGTGCTGGAGTGTTCGTGTGGCCTGCAATATGTGGGTAGTACCAAGTTGCAGGTCCACAAACGAATACTCCAGCACATTAGAGCAATCAAAAATAGTGATGCAGCATACCCTGTTGCGCGACACTTCAAAGATGTTCATGATAACTGTCTCGACCATCTTAGTTATTTTGTGATTGACACTGTGCCACCATTAAGACGAGGAGGTAACCGTGAATCTCTATTGAGAAAATTAGAGACAAAATATATACTGGAATTAGATACTAAGGTGCCCAATGGGCTTAATTCCAGTGATGACCTCTATACATGTCTGTGAGTCAACATGTAAATTGTTGAGCAGCAATTTCTGTATCTCCATAGTCAAACTCCTCCTCAGATTTTTTAGATCTTTTTACATTTTATATTTAATATTTTTTCCCCCATCCTTAATTTTAAAGATAATTCACATGGATTCACTACACATATTTTTATGCACATTTGCACATATATGGTTTTTATGTAGTACACGGTTTTCATACACAAGATATTATGATGTGGAGTTAGTCTATAGATCAAATTATTGGAAGTATGGTAAGGCCAAATATTTTTGTTATTGTTTGTCACCGAGTAGTGATGCAATCGGGTAAGAGGCAGAAGTGCATTAGTAAGAGATGGTGTCTTACCTGCAGGACTAGTCCAATTATCAGGATTTTACCTTGATAGATGTGGCCCACTTGGGCACAATGGACCTGACGGGACATAGGCATTAGTACTTCTTGGCCCATGGTCTCCGTAATATGTTTGGCTCAGCAATGATTTTTGAAGCTGTATATATACATATATATTTTTATTAAGATTCTTAACTGGTAATTGAATTTTGTGTTTTTCAACAATATGACATGAACAAAAGTATGAATCTTTAATGTATTAGTCAATCATATTATGCATAAACACCATATGGCATTGTCACCTAGCCGAGGGCATTTTTTGTGATTGGTCTAGGTGAAACAGCTACGTTTTCTTTGAAAGTGTTTTTAAAGTGTGTATGATTTTTAATATGCATTTTTTTTTTAAAACGTATTAAATTGCTGAGTTTTGCACATAAATTTTAACAATATAGGCCTTGCTGAGGGTTACATTGCATTTGCAACTATACTCTTTCCCAAAAATTTGTTTTAAAGTGTATATGATTTTTAATATGCATTTATTTAAAAATTTATTTAATTGCAGAATTTGCACATTAATATTAACAATATATGCTTTATTTAATGTTACATTGCATTCGCAATCAGATGTTTCTTCCATGTCTATTATGAGCCCGTGGTCACATGGGTATTGCACTGTCACTTTAAAAATGTATGATCACTCCTCATGGCGTCATGTGATCAAGGCCTTTCAGAGGCCGAAACGCGTCATGGCAGCAGTGCGTGGTCAAAGAAAATAAACCTTTTGCACTGAATTTGGGTCCGTACCGTCCTTTCTAAGAGTTGGATTCTGTGGCGGATTGCGTGTGCATATATATATATATATATATGCACGCATGTATACATACACACCATATATATTTTTATTTATATTTATTCTTATTCATTCTTGTTCTTATATCGGCTTATAGAAAGTACACCAGAACATAATTCGCTTTTGAATGTTATGCTGATCCATGAAATCTCTGAATGTTTTTTACCAATTATACTCCTTTTATAACATCAATTTTTTCTTTTAAGACCCCCCGTTTGATATTCTCTGATACATAGCCCTGCACACAAAACATATAAATAACTTAGATCACTCTTCACATTTTAATATATTAATATTTTTTCATCGAATTATTAAGAAAGCACTTTATTGGTGATCAACATGATCGTCTCAAGGATATAAGTTAAATAAACATTGTTCTTTGTGCAATACTAATGTAATACAGCATTCAGCACTTTAATCGGAGAATAAGTGATTGCTTAGAAATGTTTATAGTCTGAATTAATTTAGTTGATCATTTTTATAACGTAACCCTTTAGCTCGCATTGATTAATAGAATTGTTCGCCATTATGAAAACTGTCACACTGTCTGTTTTAGAAGAATTGCTTATTCCTTTTAATAATGTACTTCACAGTTATTGTTTGAAAATTCCTGGGAATTATGTGTGAAAATGAGCATTAGGAATAATTACAACATTGAACAATAAGCTTTCAGTATAAAATGGCAACTGCAATTTGACAGGCTACAAAAAAGATCACAATACACTCTAGCTTTTCCTTTCTTATCTGGAAAGTAATGACAGACTATTATTGTTGTGGGCACTTAAAAAATGTTGTCTAGGCGTGTGAACCCTATGGCCTAGGCAAACGTCGAAACGCGTTGGCCACACGCTGTCCTGGTTGTCGGTGAATAAACATGGAGGTGAAATTTATGTGACTGCTGTGCCGTTTCCCTTTTTTCGCCTTGAAGTGGGAGGCTGAAGCTGTTTCCTTGAATATATATACACACACACACACGCACACACACACACACACGCACACACATGCACACACACACACACACACAAGTTGTTGTATGAGTAACCCCATGGATTAGTGAGTGTTTGTTGGGTCTGTAAATGCTTATATCAGTGGTTGTGTGGGAGTGGGTGTATGATATACTGTATGGGTTGTAAGTGGGTGGGTCAGTGGTTTTGTGGATGATGTCATCAGTGAGGTCAATGAATTTCTATGTTTTTTTAAATTCTGTTTCCTAACTGTAACCTCCCTGTAATCTTTGTTTTTTACAGTGAATCTCTACTTTTTTTAAATAATTTATTTCCTAACTGTAATTTGTGGAGGGAAATGGGCATCGTGCCAGAATGAGTCCTGCCCTGCGCATTTATTAATGAAGAGGCCATCTTTTTGTGCAACACCTCTACCCAAGTGGAGTACTTTCTACTGTCTAATTAGTAAGTGTCTATAATCCTGGGAAAAGTATGGGAAGACATTGTTTACCGTTAATGTATATAGGGTGGGCCAAACGGGCGAGTCTTCGAGGCAATTCACATGCTTCCAGTTTTTAAAAGTTTGGAACATGATCTCTCCTCCCAGCAGCAGATGACAAGAAAGAACCCCCTCCCTGGGACAATTTCAGCCCCCGGGACCCCATTCCCTGGGTCCAGGCCAAGTTTTCTCTCCTATTGGGACCGATGGAGGAGCCTGAAGGCCCCCGCGGTACCTGCCAGCTCCCTGCCCCTGCGGGAGCCAGCATTACTTTCAGACATAGAGAGCTGCTAAACATGTACCTCCCCATGTCAGAAAGCAATTCGTTTGTTATATTCGTTTCCCTGCTCACTTGATAATGGGCAGAGAAAAAGACGAATGCTCCGCTTCCAGCAAGCGAGAGCATTTTGTCAGCTCTCGCTTGCTGGAAGCGGAGCGTTTGCTGTGACTTGGAGGGCTTCCGCCAAGCCACAGCAAACAGCTAAGTCCCGGGTTGGGCAACCCAGGACATAGCAGGAGCTGGCCCCAGGGCCATCTATGGCTCCAAGAGGGGGGCCACATGGCCCCCCTCCTTGGTTGTTGTAGGGACTGCCCCGGGAAGGTGGTGGTCCCTTGGGCCCAGGGCGGTCTGTGAGGGCTCCCCATTGCAAATTTAGGAGGTGGTGGTCTCCACGGCACGGGGGTCCGTGAGGCCCACCCCTCGATTTATATTACAGTAGCCCGAGGGAGGTGGTTTTCCCCAGGACATAGGGGGGTCCGCGAGATCCCCTCCATTTCTTTAAAATATCAATGGACGCATGTTCCCGGAACCTGTCGCACCTGGGGGCTTAATAGAGAAGCGCGGGAGTCCATGCGTCTCTTTTATTTATTGTTTTCTTTTCAGCGGGAGCTGCTGCTTCAGTATGACTCCCGCTGAAATGTTTTTTCCAAAAACTTTCTTTGCCATGTCAGGGTCCCTCTGGGATCCCTCTCCCAACCCCCACCTACAAGAAGCCTAGGGGGTAAGGGTATTCCTACCTGTTAGAAATTGGGGTCTCTAGTTGGCAGAGGTAGGTACCTTTGTCCAAATAGGGACCCTTCTTCCTAGTCAGGATAAGGGAGTTACACTCCTAAAATAACCCCTTGGTAGCTTGGCACGAGCAGTCAGGCTTATCTTAGAGGCAGTGTGTAAAGCATTTGCACATAACCAACAGTAATACAGTGTAAGCACTACAAAAGGACACCACACCAGTTTAGAAAAATATCCAATATTTTTATATACTTAAGACAAGACCAAAAACGATAAAAATCCACAATACAGTATTTAGAAATCTTCAGTTATCAAAATAACTTTGAAAAACAGTTCCTTGAAGTCGATAGCTCCCTCTGGGGCTATCACGGCATCATGAACAAACAAATCCAAACAGTTCTGGCTGACAGCGGCGTTGCGGGCCAGCTATGATGTCGGGAAGACCCGCAAAACAGTACCTTTAGAAATGTAGGGTGTCGGCGACCTCTCGTTGAGCTCCGAAAGCACGGCGTCCGCAGGCGACGGTTCCGGAGGTCGTTGCAGGAGTCGTCAGGCCCTTGAAGTCACATGCATTGCAGATCGAACTCCTCGCGGTTGAAGTCAGGAGCGCTGGTGTCGGCAGGCGTCGGGTGCTGGGGTCCGAAGTGCAGCGGTGCGGCATGCGGTGCCTTCAGGTCACGGTGCGAGCAGCGGCTCGGTGGCGGCGTCAGATGGCATCATCGGTGAGACCAGGGTCGCGGTGCGAAGTGATGCGGTGCTCGTCGCAGTGCTGATAGGTCATGGTGCAAGCAGCGGCGGCATCGTTGCTGAAGCGCTGTTGTCGGCTGACGAACTGGAGTCAATGGCGCCGGCGTCGGTAGGCCAAGGCTGCGGTGCAGGATGAGGGCGGTGCATCATGTAACTTTACGAGCGGTGCCATCGAACCACGGTGCAAGCTGCGGCATCGATTTCGGCGTGGAGCGGCTTTGTCGAGGATACCAAGGCAGCGTCGTGAAGCGAGGCGGTGCGGAGTGCGTTGCCCACAGGTTGCGGTGCGAGCAGCGGCTCGGTGGCGGCGTCAGCAGACGTCGGTGAGACCAGGGTCGCGGTGCCTTTCGGGACACGGAGTCGGCAGCGGCGTTGTAGACGGCATCGGGTTGCTTTTTCTTCTGTTGCAGCACAAAACACACAGTCCCCAGTGCTGAGGGCAGAAGAACTTGAAGTCTTTGCTGTTCCTGAGACTTCTTGAACAGGGGACAAGCTCTACCTCAAGCCCTTGGAGATACTCAAAGAAAGAAGTTGCAGAAAGTTCAGTCCAGTCCTTTCACTGCCCAAGACAGAAGCAGCCACTGCAGGCCAACACAGCAAAGCACTCAGCAAAGTGGTAGTTCCTCCTCACAGCTTCTCCAGCTCTTCTTCTTGGCAGTCTTCTTGGTGAAAAAGAGTTCTAACGTTCTGGGCCGCAATATTTATACCACCAAATCCTATGCTCTCTGAAGGCAGAGAGTGTCTGTACCCAGTCAAAAACAGTTCTGTCCTCAAAGGTGCAGCTTCCTGGCAGGGCGTGGAGACGGCATTGTGCAAGGCAGACCAGGCCCATTCAGGTGCAAGGAAATCTCCTCCCACTACTCTAAATGCAACCCAGGTCTATTCAGCCCAGCCCTGACCCATCAGACTTCTGGAGCCGCTGCCCCTCTCCAGCCCCTTTCATCCAAAAGCCAGACATGCAATACACAAACCTAGCAGAGGCACACTGGATGGTTAGGCAAGAAAATACCTACTTTCTAAAAGTGGTATTTTCAAACACAGAATGTAAAAATCACCTTCACTAAATGATGCATCTTTAGATTCTGAGTTCAGGCATACTAAACTGTATTTTTCTACCTTGTTCCTAGGGCCAGTTATGTTTATAAGATGTTATAAACAAACTTCCCATTCTGTCCTACGGAAACAGGTAGCCTTGCAATAGTGAAAAAACTAAATTGGCAGTAATTCACTATCAGGACATGCCACACACACCAGGGCATGTCCTGCCTTTCACATACACTGCACCCTGCCCACAGGGGTACCTTGGGCCTACCTTAGGGGTGACTGACATGCAAGAAAAGGGAAGGTAAGGGCCTGGCAAGTGGGTACACTTGCCAAGTCGACATGGCAGTCCCAGACTGCCCACAGGCTCTGCAATGGCAGGCCAGAGTTACATTTACAAGCTGTTTGTGTGGGTGGCACAATCCAGTGCTGCAGCCCACTAACAGCATTTGATTTACATGCCCTGGCACACTCAGGGCACTTTACTAGGGACTGACAAGTAAATCAAATATACCAATCATGGAAACACCAATCCATAACACAGTTTACAACAGAAGCACTTGCACTTTAACACTGAACAGCAGTGAGAAAGTGCGCAGAGACACTAAGCCAGCAAAAACAGAGTCAAAGCCGGGAGGTCAGAAAGCAAAAACTCAGGGGAAACACGTCAAAAGATGCCAAGTCTAACACATGTTCCCTCCAGCTGAAAGTAGTGAGAACTACCCAACCTCCTGGGAGTTCTCTTCACTAAGGCGGAAGAACCTGGACAGACCATCTGCGTTGGTGTGTTCTGTGCCAGGGCGGTGTTCCACCGTAAAGTCCATTCCCTGTAGGGAGATGGACCACCTCAGCAGTTTTGGATTCTCACCCCTCATTTGCATCAACCATCTGAAGGGCCTGTGGTCTGTCTGAACCAGGAAGTGAGTCCCAAACAGGTAGGGTCTCAGCTTCTTCAGTGCCCAGACCACAGCAAAAGCTACCCTTTTTATGGCACTCCACCTCTGTTCCCTGGGGAGTAGTCTCCTGCTAAGGAAGACTATAGGCTGGTCTAGGCCCTCTTCGTTCAGTTGTGAGAGCACTGCTCCCACACCATGCTCTGAAGCGTCGGTCTGCACGACAAATTCCTTGTAGAAGTCGGGTGCCTTGAGCATGGGCGCCGTGCACATGGCTGCCTTCAGGGCATCAAAAGCCTTCTGGCAGGACTCAGTCCAGATAAACTTCTTGGGCTGCTTCCTGGAAGTCAGCTGTGTTAAGGGGGCAACAATGGTGCCATAGCCCTTAACAAACCTCCTGTAGTTACCGGTGAGACCTAAAAAGGCTCTCACCTCTGTCTGGGTCTTGGGGGGTTCCCAAGCCAGAATGGTGTCAATCTTGGGCTGTCGGGGTGCCACCTGGCCGCTTCCTACCTGGTGTCCCAAGTACACCACAGAACGCTGCCCGATCTGGCACTTACTGGCCTTGATCGCGAGGCCTGCCCTCTGCAGAGCCCTCAACACTTCCCCAAGGTGCAGCAAGTGTTCTTCCCAGCTGGAACTGAACACTGCAATGTCATCCAGGTATGCAGCACTGAAATCCTCCAGTCCAGCCAACACCTGGTTTACCAACCTCTGAAAGGTGGCAGGGGCATTCTTCAACCCAAAGGGCATCACCCGGCACTGGTAATGTCCTTCCGGGGTTGAGAATGCTGACCTCTCCTTGGCCCGATCAGTTAAGGCAATCTTCCAGTACCCAGACGTCAAATCCAACGTGCTGAGGAATCTGGCAACTCCCAACCGATCAATGAGCTCATCAGCTCTGGGGATGGGGTATGCGTCAGTCCTGGTGATGGCATTGAGCCCACGGTAGTCCACACAAAACCGCAGTTCTGGAGTGGCACCGGGTGCAGCAGCCTTTGGGACCAAGACCACTAGGCTGGCCCAAGGACTGTTGGAAGGCTCGATCACCCCTAACGCCAACATCTTAGAGACCTCCTCTTTAATGCTGGCCTTGACCCGGTCAGTCAACCTGTAAATCTTGTGCTTCACAGGAGGGCTGACACCGGTGTCCACGTCATGGGTACACCAGTGAGTAACACCTGGGGTCAGGGAGAACAGTGGGGCAAACTGTCCCAACAACTGGTGACAGTCGCTCTGCTGCTCTGGGGTCAGTGTAGGGGAGAGGATCACACCTTCCACTGACCCATCGTGCTCCTTGGTGGACAGGAGGTCAGGGAGAGGTTCACTCTCCTCTTCCACCCGATCATCTGTCGCCAAGAGCATGCTCACTTCGGACCTCTCAAAGTGGGGCTTGAGGCTGTTCACGTGCAGAA
Organism: Calotriton arnoldi; assembly: GCA_963921515.1. Lineage (NCBI taxonomy): Eukaryota > Metazoa > Chordata > Amphibia > Caudata > Salamandridae > Calotriton > Calotriton arnoldi. The sequence goes on along the minus strand of CAWUFW010020736.1, from coordinate 111,921 downwards.
CCCTCAAAGGGTTCCTTGGAGTCCGCAAATCCACCAGGTAGGTGACATCACTTTTGCGCTCCACCACCTCAACCGGCCCAGTCCACTTGTCCTGCAAGGCACAAGGTTCCACTGGGGCCATGACCCACACTTTTTGCCCAGGTTGAAATTCGACCAGGGTGGCATTCTGGTCATACCACTTCTTCATTTCTTCCTGGCTTGCTTCTAGGTTCGCCTGAGCGAGTTTCCTGAAGTGGGCAGTTTGGTTTCTGAAGGCCAGCTTGTAACTAAACACATCCTGGGGAATTTTCCTGGGAGCTGCCTCCCAGCCTTCCTTCAACAAACTCAGAGGTCCTCCCACAGGGTGACCATACAGAAGCTCAAAGGGACTGAACCCAAGAGATTTCTGTGGTACCTCCGTGTATGCAAAGAGTAGGCATGGCAAGAGGACATCCCACTTACGCCTCATGGGTTCTGTTAGACCCTTAATCATGCCCTTCAAGGTCTGGTTGAATCTCTCCACCAGACCGTTACCTTGGGGGTGGTAAGGAGTGGTGAACTTGTAGGTTACACCACACTCCTTCCACAGGGATGTCATATACTTGGATATGAAATTGGTCCTTAGGAGAAAGTCAGGACAAGAAGGGTATTGTCTTGATTCTTTGCAGAAATCCAATTTAAACGATTGTTTGGAAAAGGTTTTTATTTGATATAACTCCTAGTCGAGTTTTCAGTGTTAAGATCAAGAAAGGTGACAGCCAACACATGTTTCGCCCCCTACATGGCCATCCGGCCTGGGGCTTCCTCTGGGCATAATAAGTAAGATTTAGGGCCGGGAGTAATCCCGTACGGCACTTGTCAGTCCGTGCTAATTAAAGTGGCTGATGCCGATAGAACTGAGGACTCGAAGCTATTAAGACGTGTAGGGGGCGAAACACGTGTTGGCTGTCACCTTTCTTGATCTTAACACTGAAAACTCGACTAGGAGTTATATCAAATAAAAACCTTTTCCAAACAATCGTTTAAATTGGATTTTTGCAAAGAATCAAGACGATACCCTTCTTGTCCTGACTTTCTCCTAAAAACTATTGTTTCCAATGGGAAGGGGGTCTCCCATTGTCAAGGACAAGCACCTCACCCAGACTCTACTCAATTAAATACGGTTAGTACGGGATTGGGACCTATAACCCCCTCTTACCCTATGAAATTGGTCCCCCTGTCACAAACCACCTCTCTGGGGAACCCCACGCGGAAAAGATCCCCATTAATGCCTGGCCCACCACTGGTGCCGTCGTTGTCCTGTGAGGGATTGCCTCCGGATACCGGGTGACATGGTCCACTAAGACCAGGATGTACCTGTTGCCCATGGCTGTCTTGGGATCCAGTGGCCCCACAATGTCCATCCCTACCCTTTCAAAGGGTGTTACAACAACTGGAAAAGGTTGGAGAGGAGCTTTGACCTTCCTCCCACTCTTACCACTTGCCTGGCAAGTTTGGCAAGACCTACAATGTCCATCCGACTGCCTTCGCATTTGGGGCCAGAAGAAGTGGGTGACAATCCTGTCAAAGGTCTTGTCCCGCCCCAAATGTCCTGCCAAAGGCACGCCATGAGCCAGACCCAGTAGGAAGGTCCTGAAGCGCTGGGGTACCACCAGCACACGGGCTGACCCAGGCTCAGCAACCTTAGGCTCACTATACAGGAGACCATTCTCCCAGTAGATCCAATGTGATCCAGACTGATCACCAGCTGCCTGGTCTGCAGCCTGCCGCTGAAGACCTCCAGAGAAGGGCACTCTTTCTGCTCCCTGCAGAATTCTTCCCTGGTGGGACCCCCTTCTTGCTGCCAATGGGTCAGCTCAGAGATGTCCCCCAGTTCAGCTACCTGTTCCCCTGTAGGCACCCGGGCGTCCCCCTCAAGGTCAGCGTCCTCCCGGTCCGTGGGAACTTCTGGGGCCAGTTTCCCACGCCCCATGCCCTTTCTCTTGGCAGGGACCTGGGCCACTGTTTCAGGCTCCAGGTCCTTCTGATCACACTTTCTGGCCGCCATTGACCGAGTGGACACGCATGCCCACTCTGGCAACCCAAGCATCTCCAAGTGAGACCTGAGCTCAACATCCTTCCACAAGGACTGCTCCAGGTCGTTACCTAGCAGACAATCTACAGGCATGGTAAGGCTCACAACCACCCTCAAGGGACCTGAGACCCCCCCCATTCAAAGGGAACCTGCGCCACCATACACTGGCGCTCTGAGTTGTCCACAGCAACTACTTGGTGAAATGCCCCTGGGACTACCTGCTCTTCAGAGACCAGGTGACATTGGACTGAGGTCACACTGACTCCAGTATCTCTGAGAGCCTATACCCTTTTCCCATTGATGGTCACCCAGGTGCTATATTTCTTTGTGTTATGGGGCACCTGGTTTCTTGGGACCATCTCACTGTCCCCTAGTGAGACAAGGGTCTTTTCTGCCAGATCCCCACCCTCCTGTGGGTACCCCTCCTCCCCAAGCGCTACACTAGCCAACACCTTGGACTGCCCACCGGTGGGTGGCTGTGCCCTCTTGGGACACTTGGGGTCCCCCTTCAAGTGACCCACCTGGTCACATGCAAAACACTTGCGGGGGCCGGTCTCAGCAGGCTTTCCTGAAGAGACCACTGCTTTCATATCTCCTGGGGGATGGGAACCTTTACCCTGGGTGTTAGTTTGGGGCCCTTTAGAGAACTCCTGTGCTTTACCCTTGTCCCCCCCACTTTTCTGCTGGGGACCCTGCCCACCTTTGGCTGAGTCTCCCCCAAACGCTTTATTGTGGACGCCGGTACTCAACCAGGGGTCCGCCTCCATAGCAAGCTTCCTGGGGTCAGTTAGCTTACTATCAACCAAGTGCTGGCGCAGATCTGCAAATCATAGACTAGACAAGTGCTCCCATGCAATCAAATTGTAGAGCCCCTGAAAATCTGTCACATTACTGCCCTTCACCCAGCCATCCAGTGACCTGCAAAACGAATCTACACATTCCAACCAAGTGTTGGCATCAGACTTCTTACTGGACCTAAACTGATCCCTGTACTTTTCAGGAGTGAGACCATACTTGGTGAGGAGGGCCTCCTTCATGTCAGCATAGGTGAGGTTACCCCCCTTACCCAAAGCTATCAAAGTATCCCTTACTTCTTCTGGGAAAAGAGGCCACAATCCTGCCCCCAATTCTTCTCAGGGGCCCCATTCATGTGTATAGATGTCTCATAACCCTGAAACCACCTTTGTATGTCATCCCCCTTCTTGAACTCCTTGCCTACATTCTTGGGGATGTGCACAATTCGATCTGACTGCACTGATGAGTTGCTGCCACCATCTGAGCTGGGCCTAATCCTTAGCTCCAGCTCCTTAAGATTACGTTCATGATCTAAGATCATCTTTCTTTCCTCCATGGCTATTCTATTCTCTTCCCTCTCACTCTCCATCCTGAGTTTTTCCAATTCAAACTTCCTGGCTTCCCGCCTCTCCTCCAGCTCCTCTGGATACAAACCGCTGCTGCCTGGTCTGGAGGGATCCCCCCCTCCCAAAAGCACATCCACCCTAGGAATAGGCTCCTCTGCCTCTCCACTAAGATCTCCAGACTGCCCACTGGCACTGGCCGCTACCCAGGCCCTCAGCGCCTTTTGTAGCTCCTCCTTCCTGGTGAGGCCTCTGACTTGGACTTTTAGGTTTTTGCAAATGGCCTTCAACTCTTTCATGTTGTAGGATTCCAACCTATCCTCCTCAAAGGAAACTTCCAAGGATGCACTTGATGATGCTCTTGAATCAGGCATGACGAAGTAGCAAGTTCAAAACTGGCAAGATCAAAAATTGGCCAAAAAGAAAAAGAACCAGTGTGTGGCACGTAATGGTCTGCGATATGGTAGTAGTGCACACTAATCACTGTAAGTCAAGTGCAAACACAAGTCCTATCCTCACCGCTGACAACCAATGTTAGAAATGGGGGTCTCTAGTTGGCAGACGTAGGTACCTTTGTCCAAATAGGGACCCTTCTTCCTAGTCAGGATAAGGGAGTTACACTCCTAAAATAACCCCTGATCACCCCCTTGGTAGCTTGGCACGAGCAGTCAGGTTTATCTTAGAGGCAGTGTGTAAAGCATTTGCACATAACCAACAGTAATACAGCGTAAGCACTACAAAAGGACACCGCACCAGTTTAGAAAAATATCCAATATTTTTATATACTTAAGATAAGACCAAAAATGATAAAAATCCACAATACAGTATTTAGAAATCTTCAGTTATCAAAATAACCTTGAAAAACAGTTCTTTGAAGTCAATAGCTCCCTCTGGGGCTGTCACGGCGTCGTGAACAAACAAATCCAAACAGTTCTGGCTGACCGCGGCGTTGCGGCAGCTACGATGTCGGGAAGACCTGCAAAACAGTACCTTTAGAAATGTAGGGCGTCGGCAACCTTTCGTTGAGCTCTGAAAGCACGGCGTCCGCAGCGTCGGTTCCGGAGTTCGGTGCAGGAGTCGTCGGGCCATTGAAGTCACACGTGTTGCAGATTGAACTCCTCGCGATTGAAGTCAGGAGCGCTGGCGTCGACAGGCGTCGGGTGCTGCGCTGCGAAGTGCAGCAGTGCGGCGTGCGGTGCCCTCAGGTCACGGTGCGAGCATCGGCTCGGTGCCGGTGTCAGATGGCATCGTCGTTGAGACCAGGGTCGCGGTGCAAAGTGATGCGGTGCTCGTCTTGGTGCTGGCTGGTCACGGTGCAAGCAGCGTCGTTGTTGTTGCTGAAGCGCTGTTGTCGGCTGACGAACTGGAGTCGATGGCGCTGGCGTCAGTAGGCCAAGGCTGTGGTGTGGGATGAGGGAGGTGTATCGTGTAACTTTACGAGCGGTGCCCTTGAACCCGGTGCAAGCAGCGGCGTTGATTTCGGCGTGGAGCGGCGGCGTCGGGGATACCAAGGCGGCGTCATGAAGCAAGGCGGTGCAGAGTGCGGTGCCCACAGGTCACAGTGCGAGCAGCAGCTTGGTGGCGGCATCAGCAGGCATCGTTGGTGAGACCAGGGTCGTGGTGCGGCATTGCGGCGGTGCCCTCTGCGGTGTCTTCAGGACACGGAGTCAGCAGCGGCGTCGTAGACAGTGTTGGGTTGCTTTTTCTTCTGTTGCAGCACAAAACACACAGTCCCCAGTGCTAAGGGCAGAAGAACTTGAAGTCTTTGCTCTTGCAGTTGCAGAAAGTTCAGTCCAGTCCTTTCACTGCCCAAGACAGAAGCAGCCACTGCAGGCCAACACAGCAAAGCACTCAGCAAAGTGGTAGTTCCTCCTCACAGCTTCTCCAGCTCTTCTTCTTGGCAGTTTTCTTGGTCCAAAAGAGTTCTAACGTTCTGGGGTCTGGGCCCCAATATTTATACCACCAAATCATTTGTTCTCTGAAGGCAGAGAGTGTCTGTGCCCAGCCAAAACCAGTTCTGTCCTCACTAGTGCAGCTTCCTGGCAAGGGGTGGAGACGGCATTGTGCAAGGCAGACCAGGCCCATTCAGGTGCAAGGAAATCTCCTCCCACTACTCTAAATGCAACCCAGGTCTATTCAGCCCAGCCCTGGCCCATCAGACTTCTGGAGCAGCTGCCCCTCTCCAGCCCCTGTCATCCAAAAGCCAGACAAGTAATACACAAACCTAGCAGAGGCACACTGGATGATTAGGCAAGAAAATCCTACTTTCTAAAATTGGTATTTTCAAACACAGAATGTAAAAATCACCTTCACTAAAAGATGCATCTTTAGATTCTGAGTTCTGGCATACTAAACTTTATTTTTCCACCTTGTTCCTAGGGCCAGTTATGTTTATAAGATGTTATAAACAAACTTCCCATTCCGTCCTATGGGAACAGGTAGCATTGCAATAGTGAAAAACTAAATTGGCAGTAATTCACTATCAGGACATGCCACACACACCAGGGCATGTCCTACCTTTCACATACACTGCACCCTGCACACAGGGGTACCTTGGGCCTACCTTAGGGGTGACTGACATGCAAGAAAAGGGTAGGTAAGGGCCTGGCAAGTGGGTACACTTTCAAGTCGACATGGCAGTCCCAGACTGCCCACAGGCTCTGCAATGGCAGGCCAGAGTTACATTTACAAGCTGTTTGTGTGGGCGGCACAATCCAGTGCTGCAGCCCACTAACATCATTTGATTTACATGCCCTGGCACACTCAGTGCACTTTACTAGGGACTGACAAGTAAATCAAATATGCCAATCATGGAAACACCAATCCATAACACAGTTTACAACAGGAGCACTTGCACTTTAACACTGAACAGCAGTGAGAAAGTGCACAGAGACACTAAGCCAGCAAAAACAGAGTCAAAGCAGGGAGGTCAAAAAAGAAAGCACAGGGGAAACACGCCAAAAGATGCCAAGTCTAACACTGCCCTGCCCCCTTCTCTTTTTTGTTACGTTTTAGTTTGGGAATCGGCTCAAGCCAACTCTCAAGATGGCTGCCAACATTTCCTGGTTTGAAGTGTTGGCAGACAATCAGATTTGAGCATGGGGACCGTCGGATCTTCGGAGGATCCGCGTCCCTATTTATAGAAATTGGGATTTTCCTAAATATATCCAAAACTACTAAAAAGATTTATGCCAATTTACAAAAACTGAGCTTTCTTGACCAACAGCTACCTTTCTGCCAAATTTTTAGTAATTCCGTTCAGCAGTTCGGGCTGCAGCCATGTCTAAAGTTCCTATAGGAATTAACATGGGAAATGCATGTTTTTGACCGCCCCCACCCCTTTTCTTGGCCCCAGCATGATGGCGCACCCTGAGACTTTCCATGCGCAACAAGAATCGCCGGGGCACTTTGTTTGGAAAATTTCGTGAAGATTAGTAAAACGATGTGAAAGCTATAGGCAAGTCAAAAAACGCTTTTCCTATGGAAAGTAAGCCCAAACTATAGCTAACTAAAGGCGACTGGCAGTAGGTAATATATATGTGTGTAGATATATATATATATATCTGCCGAAGGGCATTGGAGGGCTTTATATGAGTGGCAGATTACTTTACATAAGTTCAGATTCATTTTATTTTAAGCATGGGAGATTAAGTAATTTGCCCAGAGGCAATGCTGGTACTTGAAACTAGTTCCCCAAATGCAAAGTCAGCACCTTTGGCCACATCCACATTTCTGAATTTATGTGTGAACATTACACAAAAGTGGGATGATTGTGTATGATCCTGTATATTGAGCACATTCTCTGTTGAAACTGCTTTGTAAAATAATAAAACATCAGCAAAAACGGGAACGTTCACCTGGAGTCTTGCTTGAGAATACTTGTAAGTGTTTGTTCCCATCACACTTCAGAATTAGAAAGAAATGTGCCTAATTTTTGCTTTCTTAAATGCTGATATATTTTGAAATATGCATACAGTTCATTTACTGGTATTTACATGTTGTTGTGTGTTACAAAAAACAAGTACATCCTACAGACTTTCCTTTAATGCTCTCTGTGCCCCAGCAAGTTTGTCACATAGTTCACTTTAAAATCTCTTCTCACTTTGCAGTCAGTGAAAGAAAAGTAAACAGCAGCATGTTAAAAGAATATGCAGCAATTTATCGGAAGACATAGTCTGACATTTGACCTCTGTCTTTGAAGCATAGCAAATGTGACAAGATAAATACAAAATGCAAAGGCATATTTATTTCTTGCTATTTCATGACCCACCAGCAATTGACAGCCCATTAGCGAGCCCATTAGCGGGCCATGACCCACAATTTGGAAAATGCTGCTGTAAAGTATAGGCAAAAAGTTAAAAAGTTTATTAAACTTGGAAAAAAAATAGAAAAAAATATTTGTGTTAAATATATTTATTTAAATTTTAGAACAAGATACAAAATGTAATAGTACTATTTAATGTTAAGTTAAAATCTAATTCATATTAAATTTTGCCCAAGCTTTAATACAGAAATTCCACCTACAATTAAACAAATATTTTTATTATGTATTAAGAATTATTAAAAGCTACTTATAGAATTCATTAAAAGTAATGTAATTGAATTTTTCTATAAATAAATGGGAATTATTTTTTACATTCAAAAAACAATTATTAAAATATTTTCAAATAAAATGAATAATATTGTATTTTAGGTCGTTTTTAACATTAAATTAAATGTATGTATTTATATTTTCAAATAATTTAAATAATTTAAATTTAATTTCATTTAACATTATTTCCTACAGAGCTTTACTTTAAGTCCCTACCTTCATTGTTTTCCATAAGAGAGTGTTGCGGTGCCAGAGTCTGGTCATGTGTGGTGTTGGGCTTACTCCAGCTCTGAAATGGAGTACATTTTTTCCTGTTTTGGGTCCTTTTTGGCTGCAGTAGCTTTAGAAGTGCAGTTTGTGCATAGCTTGGGCTTACTCTTTTGCGACTGAGTGCATGTCTCTCCTTAAACCTCTCCTTACCCTACTGAAACCCCCTCTTAATTTCTCCTTAAATTCCTTCAATTTAGTACAAAGTATGCCGCTTTTTCCAACCATTCCCCCTGGTTCCTCCCATATTTACTACTAAGGGGCTGATTATGATGTAGCTCTGAAAGTCTTCCGACAGAATCTGTTTCGGAATCGTTTCCGACCGAATCGGGTTCTGCTATCCGATCAACAGATTACGATGCTTCCGAACATCGTACGGTCGGACTCGCATTGCCTTCAATGGGAGCCTGTGTTCTGAACGAGAACACAGGCTCCCATTGAAAAAAGAGGTGGTTGGGGAAAACCTTGCACCCTGTGGTGGGCACCCCATGGTGCCTGGCACACTGCATGGTTGTAAAGAGGGGTCCCATGGGTACCCACACGGGCCCCAACCGGAGGCCTAAGGGAGAAGGGGGGCCTGCTAAGGGGCCCCAAAAGTCAGATTCTGACAGCCGTTTCGTGTTGGACAAACCTATTCGGAACGGCTGTCAGATTCGGACATCGTAATCGCTTGGTCGGAAACAGTGTCCATAGAGCTGCACGATTTGGCTCCGAACGACTCTGTCTGTCCGAATGCCGATGGGAACCGATTCGGACAGCCCAAACAGTTTCCTTGCATTGTAATCGGTCATTCAGATATGTATCCAATTCATTCGGGAACATAGGTTTTGAATCGACGAATTCGAATCCTGTTCGGAGCCTTTCAGGACGCCATCGTAATCGACCCCTAAGTAGTAAACTTACATGTGTGACGATCTCCCCATAGAAAAGCTATGATAGGTGGTGGACATGGAGGTTTACATTCGTAGCATTGTGAATTGCATTTTGTAGTAATTTAATAGTACTACTGAATTACTTAAGTGCTACAAAATGCACCTTGTAAATCGGATGCATTGTTTGTAATCAACATGATGTTCAAGTTGAGTGGGTTGGGAGTGATTTTGAGGTAAGTATTTTTGCTGTAATACTGATGACATTTTTACAGTGACGTCTATCGTATAAGATGAAAAGGAGTGGATTAATTCAAAATATTTTATTCAATATGTGACTCAATATATTTTCCACTCCTGTGGTTTTGATATGTCATATATTGTTATTGAGTAGAGTAAGGTGAGTAATGCAGATACTTGAAGAAGTAGTGACCGTTTGCTTTACATGTGTGAAATTGAGTGTTTTCAGGGGAAATGTAGAAGGTTGTGGTTGGCTAACTGTGTGGTGTGCTCAAAGTTTAATTTAGATTCAAATTAATTTTTTCAGGTCAGTGTTTTTTTCGGTGACCGCTACTTTATTTCATTGCGACTAGCTCTTCGGGTTTTGCCAGTTCTCGGTGGCCAATATGTTATGTTTAATGTTCCACTTATGAGTCAGATTGGTGGAAAAGTGGAGAGGTAATAGACTGTACTAGAATTCTTTATTTCTTTATTTTTACTTGTCATTTTATTTTGGGTGTTTGATTGACTGTCCATTTCTAAGTCCAAAGGTATGAGGTCTGAGTGGTGCTGGAAGAAGAGGTGCTAAAGGAAGTTTTGCTTTGTTGAGAGCATCTCTTGCTGACTGTTAGACCAATATGCGTTGGCTGAAGAAAATTGAGTCTACTGTGTTGAAGAACGATAGCAATGGTTTATTTGCACTCCAAAATATTTACATCATGTATTAAGAATATTTTTAAAGTGACGGATGGAATTGGGGGGTTGATTATTACTGTATTGGGGAGGAGGCTCAATTAATTGCTATATACTAATGGAGACTACCTCAATCGTATGGGGATAGTTTATATTTGTAACTAGGGGAATATTAAAATGCTTAAGGCAACACTGTCCTTATTGTTGAAGTGTGCTAAGGGTGTGCTGAATACATTTTTGTGAGATTTCTGGAAACTTACACACAATATTATGAAAGATTTGGTTTACCAGTAGGTTGGGTGAAAATTTCACACGAGGGAATACCTTGTATAAAAAAGCATTGGCAATGCCAATAGGTCTCACCGATGGGAGACCTATTGGCTTTGTCAATAGGGTGGGGGTGGTGTACAGAGATCGCCGTAGTGATGGAGAAGACAACTTAAGTGAAAAATTTGGTTTGAACTTAAATATTAGCCCTGGAAGATTGTTCAATATTTTAACAAGGCGAGGACACTTAAAAGTGAGGACAACACAGGACAGGGAATAGATAAGGACAGACAGCGGTCTGCATAATGAGGGCAGAAAGGAAAACCAGACAGAGGTAAGAACTGCCGGGGCATGGGCATGTATAGGTGCTGATACCATCATGCCATGCTGCTTGAGGAATCCCTTCGAGGAACTTACCAGTAGCAGTCAGGGAGGTCAGGTAGTCTCCACCTCCGGAGAGCCAGGGCCTCGTGGGGTTTGCAAAGGGTATAGACCATATACCATCTAATCCTAGAGGTGGAGATAGGGTACTTTCTCTCAGACAAAATGAAGTGGGCTGGATATGCAAACTGCGAAGCGTTGAATTGGGCCATAATTCGGATGAAGAGTTACATTTCTTTCTTTCAAGCAAATACCTGTACTGTTTCTCCCAATGTTTTTGCTGTTTTGAAGTAGCCCTGCCTGACATCTACATTCAGGCCGTATTTTCTATACTCTTGTTATGGTTTGTTGCTTTGCTATAGCTTTACTTAACAGTTACAATTTGACCGCAGCAGCAATACTTTTTGTGTGGGAATAGAACAATGATTGTACATATATGTGTGGGACTCTTATACACCTTGCCCCTGATTAGGTTTGAGGGCTGAAAATTAGATTGTCTTAGCACTCATATATTGTTCATGACACATGCCTTGTGATTTTGGGAATGTGATGGTGTGATCTACTCATTCCCTCACTAAGTGGATAACAGGAGATATGTATATGCTCTGAGGTGTGTGATGCCATCACATTTGACATGGAGTTCTGGTTCCCAATCGGTGTTGATGGCATTGCACACACTTTCTGTTGACATATACTGCTGCATTTTGTTCCTCTTCAGAAACAAATAGGCCGACGGTATCATATTGATCACTGCCGTTTTGTGACCGAGTGGTGGCTTCTTATGTTAATGTGGGATTGTGTAATGTATTGTTTTATTCATGATGTGCTTATAACGGGCTGCCTAATGTATTGCCAACATGGCGGCTTCGTTTTCCATTTGGGTATATATGGATTGACTTACCCCTGTGGGACCATTTCTATAGTCTCTACTGTGCCAATCGAACAGCACAGTCATGTCAATAACGGGGCCACCTAAAATGCTGCCAAATGACGGCCCAGTCTCCCCATTAAATTTGACATGTGCAGACTCTCCCATGGAATTTCTCGTGTTAATAAACTTTTAATGTTTATAATGTTTTTTTAACATGGTGGTCTTACGACATGGCCGCCTATGATATAGTTAATATGGCAGCTCTGTCTCTTATTGAGGTTCACACGTACAGGTCCACTGTTGGGACTGTTAACACATGTTTGCGACTGTGCTAATGGAAGGGCACAGTTGCGTTGTGCTAATTACGTGGCCGCCCATAAATTCGGCCACCATGGCGACTTCGTCCTTCCATTAAACTTGACACGCACTGGTGTACTCATGTGAAATATTTTTTCTATGTTTACCCGGGCACGCTTCACTTTGAAAGCTGGGAGGGGTCTTTAAAAGGAGACCTCTCTAGCAACTTGGTTTCGTTCTTGCGGCCGGCTGGCTGGCGTCCGACCATGTTGCTGTATCCTCTCAGGCACTGATTCTGGTAAGCTATATTTCAGTATATTCTAATTTCGGGTAGACTGATATAGCTTGACATCATTGTGTTTTCCTTTTTTTTTTATAATGCGTCTTAATATTCAATTTTATAACTGGGGTTTCTACTCACTCATATAAATTTGTTTCCATGTTTACCGGGGTGCGTCTTATTTTGACCACCGGGTGGGGTCTCCATAAAGTCGACCGATACAGCACCTCGGTTTCATCTTTGTGGCCGGTGGGTTGGCATTTTACCACATTGCTTTACTATTGGGCACGGATTGCAGTTAGCTAAGATCAATATATACAAACACGGGTATACGGACATTATTCGATATCTTTTGATTTTGTTTTTGCATTTCAATACTTCGCTTTGTTACTGGGGTGTTTGATGAGCTAAGGTGGATTGATCCGGCCACTACTACAAACAGGGGCTGCTATGTAATATCCACACATGGGTATCTTGTTGAGTTGGAATGTTTCACCTGCGTATTTACTTTGATATTCTTTGTTACTGATTTACGGTACTTAGGCACAAGGCTATACACACTTAGTGGTTGTGATATAATTTACAGCTAGTGTGGGCATTGTGTTCTACACTGGTTACATAGTATCCCCTTTGTTTACCTTAGATAGGTGCCGTGCTTGGGATTTGATTTATACCCTTTGTTTTATTACATGTGGAATCCTTTGCGATAGATCATGGACATTTGAATGCTATATTGACAAGCACCATTTTTTCTGCATGAACAACTCCTACCCAGTAAGTACGAGCTACTTTATAGATATTATGATGACTTAAGGGGTTTACTCATGTTGACTTTGGAACAAAAGGACATCCAATCACTTTTATACATGTTCCTTTATATAGGGACACGATAGGAGTACAGCCCAGAACCTTTTATCACACTATGAAAATTGGTCTATCATATGGATAGATATTACTAAGTTACATTCTGACCACATTGTACTTAGGTAGGTATACTACTATATACATCTTCTTTAAACTCTTTTTCCTTCTTTTGTTTTTGTTTTTCACTTTCCCCCATATATACCCAGTCCCTTTTTGACCATCTCACTATTAGTATGCAGAGGATTATAAATATTATTTTATATGTACTTTGAGGCTTATCATACATTCTCTCGTTCATTTTGTAGTGTATCATGTTGATACACATATAGGTGATATAATATTGGTTCACTGACTGATACATCCCTTCGTTCCTGATTTATCACTTTACAAAGATGTGGATGGAAGTTTGTGCTGTATAACTTTTGTTATAAGTTTAAATAGTACTAGGGATAATTAGTCACATATGCTAGTGTTTGTTTTTATGTTGGTATGTGTATTGTTTTATAATATATGTTGGTTTATGTATTGTTTCTATTAAAAGATATAGATATACAATTTTGAGCAAATCACTAGGTGATGTTCTTCTCTCTATAGCCTTGAATGTCAATGGTCCATATGTGTGTCATTTTGTCTGTCATGCAATTTTAACATGTATTGTTATATAAAAGAGGAGGGTGTCGTCATGCTCCTAACTCTAGGTACTGTGTTGTAATGTCATTCGTATTATTCATGTGGGTGTGTTTTTATATTTGTTTATATGTATATATATGTTATATTTACAGCCCTGAAGAAGTCCACTGTGTTGGACGAAAGGTGTTGGTTGTCTTACAAAACTTGAGCTTTTGAAAAAAGAAAATGAATAAAAAGAAGATTGAGATATGAATTGGAAATTCGTCGACTTTGGACTCTGGATTTTGTTTTAGAAAAGTTGTATGGTGCACCTTATAGTGTATTTATTGGGATTACAAAGGGTGTGTGTCTGCCCGCAGCCGCAGGACTGGCTGAGTGTTTACACACAATGCTGAGGGTGTGCCCAACTGACTCAAGCTTCATCACAAGTAAAGACCAGAGAGGCGTCCTCTTTAAGCCATGATCATACTAGAAACTAAAGCCAGCGGTGCCCCATCCCCAAGCCAGCAGAGGGGCAGCATGGGGGGGCAAGGCAACATGGGACAAGAAGAGCAGGGGAGAATGGCTCAGGAACAAGGGGGGGGGTGGAGAGGATTAGAAAGGAAACAAGCAAGCTTTTAGGGCAGACTGTGTCACTGGGAAAAAGGGGGGAAATATAGACCTGTGTGGAGCAGGAAGATCCCACGCAGGTTAAAAAACAACCCAATCTTGCACCGGTTTGTGTCTGGTTCGAGGGTGAGAAGTGGAACCCTCAGAGGGGGGCAGTCATGGATGGCTGAGGGAAACAGTCAGTTGAGGGTTTCAATAGGTTCCTTTGTCAGTTTCCTCAGAGGAGGGATCTGAAAAATCAAAGCAGTCGAGGGCTCTAAAGGGGAAAAGAGGGTGCAGGAGGCAACACTGGGTTATAAGAAGCAGCAGAGGGCTCGAGATGAGTAGGCAGTAGTGGGCTCTCAGTGCAGGAGGCAGTGAAGAACTCTGAAAGATGAAGGCAGGGCAGCAGGAGACAGTGGAGGGCTTTCAGAGGAACAGATAGGGAAGGGCTCCGAGTAGGGCATGCAATGAAGGTCACCACGAAGGGCACTGGTGCAGCGAGAAGGGTAACTTAGGGCGAGACATGAGCACTAGAAGAGGGTCTAGTAAGGGGGTAACAGGAGAGGAAGAAAGGTGTTCAACGAGCGGTGGCCATAGTAAAACAGTATATTTAGTGTAGGATGCACATTCCTACACACGATGGCACTACGCAGCAGCGTCGCTGTCTCCAGTGTTACATACCTGTCTGCAGCAGTTGTTACTCTTTAGTTTAACTTGTGTTTGAAATTGAACGCGTCCACAACACCACAGAACACCAGCAAGTTTATAACCCAACTAAAAATCTGTCTAATCACTCACTTTTAGACGAATTTAGCCATACAACACATTATCCTGGGTGTTACAACATCTACTCTATCTACGCACGGTACAGGGATAAGCTCTGCCTCTCTCTGATGACATGTGAAGTGGGAAGGAGAGAGCTGCCCTCTAACAGCTGGCTGTGCTTGGGCAAATCCAACCAAAATTGTGCTTTACCAATGCTAAAAATAGTAGTTTAGGGCATCGCTTTATGACGAACAAGAATCTCAAATGGCAAAGGAGGGGCTGGACAAGCATCCACTTTACGTCACCAGCCACTGCAATGTGCTTGAATAATATGCCAGTGTTCACCATTTGAGTGACGTCATGACCCCACTTCCCGGCGGGTGGGGGGAGGGGGATAGGAACGCTGTGCACAAGCACAGTTGTAGCTGTCTGGGCCGTCAACTGCGTTGCCGGGTTACTTAAATGCATTGTGAGAGCCAAAGTAAAACCAGAGAGTGAATTACCACATGGGATTTTGTATATGACCCTAATGCTGCCGCCGGCAGAATGCTGCCATGTCCGGAAATACTATAACAGACACAATCTCAGAATGAACAACAAGACAACAATAATAACGAGCATCTGTAAAAGATAAAGCTTGGCGTCCATGAAGTGGGCACTGCTCCAAGCCAGGGAAATGCTCACAGGGGGAGAAGAGCGAGCGTCTGTGAAAGATAAAGCAGTGTCCATGAATCAGGCACTGCGCTGAGCCAGGGAAACGCTCATTCAAATTTTAAAAAAAGTCCCTGATTAGAAAGTAACATAGAAAAAAGCAGAAGCCTCCAAGTCCTGGGGCAATACTCCAGGGGGGTGAACAACTTGGAAAGAAAGGAGGAATCAGGAAGCCAAATTGCCCGCTAGCAAGGAAGGATTTTTACAAGACAACCGACTAGACAAATCTAAAGTGATAGGAGGAGTCAAAGCCCACAAAGTACATACAACAGATCACCCTGACAGGGCAAGCGCTGTAGGCTTGACCTAAAAACGTCATGCGAGATGCTAGTAGGACTATGGTTGTGCAGAAAATGTTGCTCAAGATAGACATTTCTGTGTGAACCAGACTCCAAAGGCTCAAAATTTCACAAAATCATACAAAGAGAAATTTTAGAATTTGTTTTTCAGAGTTCATATAATTAAATTTAGCCTACCATGAAATTCGCAAACTTCACGAATTTCACTGGAATGATTCATTCATTTGATACTTTATTTCGACCAAAGGTCATAAAAGTTGCATAAAGACAGTAATTCATGGTACATTCTAAAATACGTCCAAACCGTATCATATGATCTTATTAAAAATCAAAACTTCCCATTAAAATAAAAAATAAAACAATATGTGTATCACAAGGTCTTTCCATTAAATACTTCTCTAGTTAATTCACACATAAAATCAATATAAAACCTATTTACAGTATAATAAAAATGGGGGTCCGCTAGTTGTTTTATACAGGTCCAAAATAATCATTTGCGGTCAGGAGCATAATCTTCAACGCATCACAGTTTTAACCCCGCTTTTTTCCTTATCAATCCCACAATGAGCAGGCATCTACATAGGACGAATATAATGTGTGGTGCAGTACTAGTTATCAGTACCCTTAGTGCCTCTTGATGTTTTCTAAATCCCATTGAGTGGCATAGTGGTCGTATCCACTTCTTCCTAGCTCTATCATATGCTGAGCAGAAGAATAGGATATGTGCTATGTCTTCTGTGGGCCCTATAGCATGTATATTACATAGGTTGCAAGAGCGATCTTCTTCACTCCCCCAATTTGCTGTATGGCTCTTGATCCGTAAGATATTATACCTTAACTTAGGTATAAGATTCTTGCTAGGTGCGGCTGTACATTATCGAGAAACTCCTCGCGGCTCGGGCTTGGTTTAATAGAAAGGAATTGAGATGTTAGTCTTCCTAATCTGGGGTTGCAATGAAGTTCATTCAATATATGTTGCCAATAGATTCCCTTCAATATGCCTTTGCAGCTAGGAGTTAAACTATGTGGATCTGTCCAGTATGACTCAAGACCTACCATTATGAGCCATTTCCTCACAAATCTTAACCAGGGGAAGGTAAGATCGGTGTCAATGTTTAATAGTTCACCTACACCCTCTTTATATACAGCTAGTTCCGATATTGTCCACAACCGTATCCAATACAGTAATGGTTGTAAAGTTGAGAGGTGCCCTATGCGTTTGATATCTAAGTCGTGAAACATTGGGATGAGAGGTGTCGATGGGGGTAACCCCAGCAAACTCCTCACAAATTTATTTTCCCCAATGATCAATTGTTTAGTGTCACTGATGCCCCATAACTCTGCTCCATACAAAGCTGCTGTCTGAACCTTACTTCTATATATTTCAAGTGCTGGAGTCAAAGGTTTGCTTAGGGACAGACTATACTTCTTTAGAACTGCCCCTGTCCCTTGCGCTAGCCGTAATACAGAATGGTTTATCTGATCTTTCCAGGCTAGTTTACAATCTAATAAAATGCCCAGATAGGTAAAATTAGTGGCACGTTCTATTTTCTGGTTACCTAACGTGAAATTATTTTTAACACCCTTATGCGCATTTATGGCCATATACTTAGTTTTACTAGCATTTATTTCAATGCCTTTTATGGAGCAATATTCTGTGAAGTCATTCATCATATTTTGTAATCCCTTCGGTGTCTGCGAGATCAGGATGGTATCATCTGCAAAAAGCAGCGCCGGTACCAAGAGTCCGTTCAATTTAGGTGGATCATTTGCTGCCCCTTGCAGATAGTTTACCACATCATTGATATAGAGTGAGAACAGGGTGGGGGCAAGTACGCAACCCTGTCTCACTCCTCTCTCTATTGGGATTGGTTTTGTAAGTTCTCCATTCATGCCCCAACGGACTCTAGCATATTTCCCCTTATGCAAACTTTCTATCTCGTTTACTAGACTAGGGGGAGCTTTTTGTTTTCTTAGTGTGACCCATAGTAGGCGTCTAGGTACAAGGTCGAAAGCTGCCCGCAGATCGACAAATGCCACGTAAATGTGGCCCTCCCTGATCCTAGCATATTTCCAGACAATGCATAACAGTCTGAAGACTTGGTCTACTGTGCTGGTGCATGGTCTGAATCCTGGCGTAAATTTTTTGTAAGACGTCTATTAGGCTAATCGGCCTGTAGTTACCAGGTTTCTCTTTGCTGCCTTTTTTGTGGATAGGTACAATTTCTGCCCCTTTCCATGTTTATGGTATTGGAGCACCTGCTACTATAGCATTACTAAGAGAATTAATATATGGAGCCCAGACCTTTGTATCGTGCCTAAATAGGTCTCCGGGTTGTCTGTCTAATCCCGGTGCTTTCCCCGATTTAATTGAGTCTATGGCATATTCTGTTTCTTTTAATGAAAAAACAATCGTTTCACTATCCCCCTCAATATTTACATGCTCACTGTCTCCGCTTGTGTTTACGTCAGGCTGGAAGCTGGAGTACAGATCAGTGAAATGCTTAATCCAAATTACCGAATCCAAGTAGTGCTCTCTCCTAACTACTTGATCCTTGCCCCCACATGCTATGATTTTCCAGAACTCCAGTGAATTTTTAGTTTTTGCTGCCCGCAAAAGGTCCAGCCAATTATTTTCCTCCCAATCCCTTTTGGCAGTAACCAGTGTTCTTCTATGCATGTCCCTGGCCCTTCTTACTGTGTCTGCTTTTCCCTGCTTTATGGTTTCTAGTAGGAATATCTTGGATCTCCTACATTCTGGCATATACCATGGGTTTGTCTTTGGTCCCAGTTTAGAGTTATGACTCAGTTTCTCCCCGGAATTTTTTTGTGAGAATTTGCTCTAATTTTCCGGCCAGAGTGGCATGAATAGATGTTATCAGCAAATTACTTGACTCCAAATGAGCTCCCACTACCTCAGCAAAGGTATTATAGATACTCGTCATCAACACTGTATTACCGGTGACCTTAGGCCACTTAATAGACCTTCGGTTATTTCCAACTAGGGGATGTACATTTTGCGTGCACATGTCTAGATTGTCGTCTCTTACTACCTGGGCTATTACTTCTAAGCAGAGCGGTAGATGATCACTATCATCCCTCTCGTCTATTCTAAAGCTCACTATCCTGCTCCAGGTATGAGTACTATGCATTATATAATCAATACTTGACTGTGAACTACCGCGTTTAAAGGTGGTAAGAGAGGTTTTTCCATCCTCCTTGTTAGTTACCCTCCCATTACATGCCCTTAGACGATGTTCCAAAGTTAATTGCATTATCTGCAATGCTGCATTAGTGCACGGTTTTGAAGTTCCCGCCACTAGTTGGGGCAACCCCAAGGCCTTATCTTCGTCCTCTGTCACTTTTTCCAGTCCATTTAGTGGCTCATATGCACAATTAAAATCCCCGCATAAAATCACGGTATCATCAGGGTCTACAGAATCCAAGGAGACACCCAATATATTAATGATCTCAGATTTTAAAGATTGCCTGTGTGGTCTATTGTAGATGTTAAACAGATGACATTTTTCATTTATACCATCTAGGCGCCGCCAATATATCTGGTGAATCTACAATAAAATCAGTGGATGGCACCCCCAATGTTATTCTGATCCATATTACAAGACCCCCAGATGGTCTTCCTCTCTGCGATGGTATTGCATTCTTGTAGTATGTTTTATAACCTAGCTTAAAAGGGGGGGTGGTTAACCATGTCTCTTGGAAGAGACAAATGTCATAGTTGTCTATATAGCTATGCCAATCCGGATCATCAAGCTTATATTTTAATCCAGCGATATTCCACGATATTATAGTCGTCTTTGCTTTATTTTCCACAAATACTTTTTGTGTTGGAATAGTAGAGTCAACAATGGACGGTACACCCTCATGTCTTGACACCCAACCCTGCTCACTTGTACCACTAATAGTGCTACATGCATTTACACCATTTAAAAAACCTATCACATTCACTTTAAACTTTTTTTGTTCAAGTTCTTGACTCAAGGAAATGTTGCCCTGACTTAAAGGGGGAGATATAGGACTGAAATGCCCGTAGGCTATATCTGGAAGTCAGTCGTTGTGTTCTAGACTAGAACAACTGGGTCTACTGCTCAGCGATAAATGCTGGGCTGAATTATAATAAGTTGGGCGCTTGAACTGGATTGATGAAAAATCAGGGGAACACGTGCGAAATTCTAAAGTAAGTAAATTTTCTACCAGATCTGATTCTTTTAATGTCAGCTCAATACAATCTGCTAATTGCCCTGGTAATGTACATCTACGTGCCCTAACAATGTCGTCTCTAATTACAGAACGACAGCCTCTAACGTAACGGATCCAATGGGTCACTTTGTTAATCAGGGAATCCTCCCCCTCAACCCCCTGCTTTTCCCCAAGTTTAGGGACATTGACCATATGGATTTTGTTTGTTTTCAAAGGCGGTGGACGAGGAGGGGCTGTGTATACTGGAAAATTCCTACTATACCCATTTAGTTGTTGTGTTTGAGGCAGATTCCCAATCCTCCTATGATTACTAATGTCATTATACACACCTGCTCTTGTAGTCGGATAGTTGGTGGAATTAGCATTAGAGTGGGGAAGTGTTTGAGTATGGGGAGTGTCAATAGGCAATGATGAATGTAAGTGTGAATGTAAGTGTGAGTGTCCTTGGGTACGTAATGACCCTTGGCTGGCATTTGGTCGATAGTACTGAGGATGGTTACTTGCCCCTTGTGGTCCCTGCTGGACATATTTGACTTGCATGCCTTTGTCCTGCGTGACTGGGCGTACCACAAGTTCAGGTTGGAAGCTGGTGTGTTGTATTGATTTCACCAGTGTGGTCAAACCCTCGATCATTGCTCTCAATGATCCTACTTCAGCCCTCAGATCGAGAACAAGCTGATGGGTACTTGGATTCAAGGATTCTGAGTTAGGGGCTACTGTAGTCGGCTCTATGTATTGAGATTGATCTACCATAGTTTTGTCAGTTGAAGCCATTAGTGGGGCGAATCTATTGGTACAAGGGATACTAGGTTCTAGCTGTGATGTTGTATTATAGAAGATGTTAGAAGAGCTCAGGTTGATGTTAGGATTACCTGTAACCGGGGGAGAATGGATCTCAGCTGTATGCAGCAAGTCCTTCTTTTTTTGTTCATGCGTCTCCCTAGGCCAGGCTTTTTTGAACATGGCAGGAATTACAGGGGTGCTATCTTGGTCAGTAGTAATTAGTACAGGATGTCGTTTGTCAGTTAGAATTAAATTGCGGTGGGGCTAGATGGTATTTGGGTTATGGCTTCTGGGTCAAGTATATCTACACATTCACTTAATAGAGTTTCAATACGATAAATTGCGCAGTTGCTGGCTAGGTGTTTCTTAGATTTCTTAGCCTTTTTCCCCTTCCCATTCTGGGCACCACCCACACCCGCACCACCCACGCTCTCCATGCATTTTCTTTTCCCCATTTCAAGGTCCTCTACGCACTTATGCCCCAGATGAAAGAGAATAGTTATGGACTTTCTCACACAGTCTGATACAACCTTTTAACGAATGTCCAATACTCAATATCTTGAATTGTCTCCCCAAATAGTCAACTTCAATTTCCTTCTAAAGAACTCTACAGTCATTAAGTTAGGATAGTTGATGTTGGTAATATGATTGTTAGTCTGTTCCAATGGCCCCGAGCCTCACTTCAATTTAACCAATCCGTTAAACAATAGAGCAGTAGAAGGGAGGGGGGACACAGTACCTTATGCTCTAGTTGCTATTTCGACCACTCGACCACTCAATGTCAGCCTGAAGGGGGGGGCCCTGCCCTGCCTCTTCCTGCCAATGACGGGCAAGGACGGGCCCGCCCTTGGCCCGAGCTTTGCCCGGGCGCGTCCCGCACCGCGGGTAGTTAGGCTGCGCTTTGAGCACGATGGTGGCGCCTCCCCCTCGGCGGCAGTGGGAGAGATGGCAGATGCACCCTGGGACTTGTAGTCCCACCAGGGTGTATGCGGGCTTCCAGGAATGCGGCAGCGGCGGTAAGTGGAGCTCTTTGGGACTCCAGCCCCTCCAGCAAGGTCACAGGCTCCCCCAACGCACAAGAAGGTCAGAAGAAAGCGTCCCATGGAATGATTTAATTTTTGCCCTAGCTTAAAGTGGACAAGAATAAGACTGGTTGTTAACAGTCTATTTAAGGACAAGTGCGGAAAGTGGATACTTTTGGGGTAGAGACAAACGGCCAAGTGTGTGCTAAGACACTCGGATGTATCCTACTTGGGCCATTTGCTAATAGGCAGTTTAGCACCATACATTAACCAGTTCCATAAATAATGAAATATGTGCCAATGGTGTGGTGATTGTGATTATCGTGAAAACGATTAGAATGCCAACATTTTTCACTGAGTATAGTTTTATCTCTCGGTTGCACAAGCATACAGAAAGATAGGCAGTCTGTAATATTTTTCTCCCTTTAGTTTTTTAAATCAGCCTTCGCCAGAGCAGCATTCAAAAAGTAACCATGATCGTGTTGTTTCTGGCAGGAAACTTGCAATGTATTTTTGGTGTGCACATTATTCCACACTTCGCTGGATACAAGTGTTTTGGGATTTTAATCTGTTTGATGAGTATTCCGGTGTTTGAGTTGTATTTTTCTCATGGGGGTTTCAACGGCTCACATAGTGATGTACAGAGGTACTTTTGTGACTTTACTTACTGGAGGGTGGGTGGCCTGTGTTATATTTGCTTTAATAAAATGTGTTGACTAAGCTACAAGGTGAAGGCATATTATGCCATAAAGACATCCCCGCACACCAGACAAGAAATGTCCTACGTTTCAACACTGTGCCACTCGCCTCAACCTACCCAAAAGATGTAAAGCGTCACAGCTATACATAGAATGCCTGCTAATTGTTTGCTAAATGCGAGGTGTTTAGTGATGCTGAAGCGTTTCCAAATGCAAATGCTCCACATTTGTCAGGATGAATTCGAAATAATTTGAGATTACATTTTTCGAAGCTATTGGGAGCTTTTCAAATAGATTTTTTTGTGTTAAAGCGTCAACAAATAAACCAGAAATATATTTTCTAATCACAAGGAAGTTGACAACTAGATTGTCAAAACTCATTTTGTGGATACTTTTCAATAAGTTTCGAATCTACGATGTTAGATGATTTCTTGTTTTGATTTAATTTACTTTTCAACATTTTCTGATTTTTGTAGAGTTTGGTGCGTGATGTACTAATACCACCTGTTGCAAACCACTATGCGCAAATGGCACACCTATGGGTTTGCGAACCGGCATTCTTTTCGTGGTAGAATTGCAAATTGCCCATTTGCATGACATTGTTAAACCACCTGCCTAATGAATTTTTATTAGGCAAATTACTGTGGGCCCCATTTATCAAAAAGTAATGCAGCAAGTAACCTTGCTGTGCTGCATTACAGGGAAAGGGCAGGAATACGCCGCAATTATTGCAATATGGTGCATTCCTGTCCTTTCCCCGTGCTGGTGCACAATGGGTTGCCTAGCACCAATGCAGGCACCCTTGCACCATGGTGCAATGGTGCCTTTGTTGCATGCAGGATTGTTTTGGTGAAGGAAGGGGCACCTTCCTGTACAAAACAATGCTGAGTGGCATATTCCTATATCCAGGTGTGCTTTGCAGAATTAAGCACTCCTAGAAAGAGGACGTAACAAGAAGATATAAGAGCTATTTCTCCTCGTTACGCCTCCCATGGGAAGGCGTAGCATTTGACTCATTCCCAGGTCTACCAGAAATGGTAAATCTGGGAATGCATCAAAATCCATGGGAATTGTGTGGGAACACCCAAACAATGCCTTCCCAGGGTAGAGTAACGCAATGCAGCGATTTGTGCTGTGTTGCTTTACTCCTGATTTATCAAGCCATGGAATGTGTCCTTGCGTAGTTTGATAAAACACATTTTAGGGTTTGCGTTGTGCATACAACATGTTGCGTGGTGCAAACGCAACACAAAACTTTGATAAATAGGGTCTTAATTGTACAACTGAGCGATTTGACGCCAATGCCATGGTAGTGACAGAGAATGCATGCTAGGGGAGCAGGCAGTGAAATTCTTGACCACTGCATGCTCCCCCGAAACTACACGACACAACTAGGAAAGGAGAAGCCATCAAACAGAGGTAGCTTTCCCTTTGTCAATCCACTACCATCCCAACCTGGGAGTTTGTTTGTTTTAACCCGTTCGGTGCGTCGGACGGCCCCCGGCCGTCCGACGTCACAGTGGGCGTGTGCGGAGGACGGCCGGGGGCCGTCCGAAACACGCCCACTCATTAATTCACCCGCACCGCGGCAGAATTCGCGCCGCGGTCAACGGGTTAAACAGCTTGCAATCACAATTATAGTCAACAATTGATACATTTTATAATAAATCTGAGCTAGGAGAGTAAGCCTCTGTCACAACCCCTCCTTATTGCAAATCTTAATAAGTTTCAAAAGGTAATTTGAGAATTGGATTCTGTTCGACTTGACTCTAGCTGCAGGGCCATCCCTAAACATTTTGCCTTCACCCTTCTGTTTTCTGAACCCGTTTTTGTTGGCTTTTAGGACTCTGTGCCCTTTACCACTACTAACCAGTGCTAAAGTGCTTCTGCTTTCTCCTTTAAACATGGTGAAATTGGCTTACAATTAATTGGCACATTTCATTTACTTGTAAGTCCTTATTACAGTGGTACTCCATGTACCCAGGGCCAGTAAATTAAAATGCTACTAGTTGGCTTGTAGCACTCATTGTGCCACCCACTTAAGTAGCCCTTTAAACATGTCTCAGACGTGCTCTTGCAGCCTGTATGTGAAACCTGACAAGCTAAAACCTGTTGCATATGACAACAATGGTTGTAATACACTCAAATAAGCCAATTAGACCTATTCATACACCTTTACAATACTTTTACAATGATAGTGTGCAGTGCTGTAGCGGGCACTGGCAGGCCTGTGCGTTAATTTAAAGAAAAACTAGAGCACCGAAGTGTGCTAGACACATCACACACTGCTGGTGCCCTAGGGATTCCTCGTACACAAAATAAAACAAAGAATGTTACAAAAGATCAAGAAATCTATACCATCCATAAAAAAAAATTCAAAACAGTGTACAATGTTTTTCACTTCAACAATTGTGATTTATGAGATGATTGTAGGATTGCCGTCTTGTTTACAAATATTGCATCACAGTTGCAGGCGACGCAAATATAGCATCCTCAATGGAAAAGAATATTCATTGCTGTTACTCATAAACCCAATGCATTTCAGGTGAGAATCACCATCCCTCAGTGATAACTGAAATTAGAAAATCAATGATTACATATGTGCAATAACTTCACCGGTTCCAAGGTAGACAACAGACAGAAAGGGAAAGGAGGAAAAATTATCCCATGATATAGTGTGGACATGAAACCAACTGCCGAATTATTGCATGCTATGTACAATGACAGTAAAGAGCAGGGCTTTAAGTGGGCCGGGTCCTGCTGGTGCTCAGCACCAGCAGTTCTAAAAAGCATGTGCCGAGACGGGTCTCTATTGGGCTCTCCATTTTTGACCTCACCATCAGTGTGAGAAAAAAAAATCGTAAGGCAGGCAGTACCACCCTTCACTGCCTGTGATGTAACTTCAAAGAGACTCGTTATAGTTCTTGCACAGTCTCATCATTTCAGAACTGAAGCATTTTCAATAATATATACAACAAAGCCATAGTTGCTTATTTATCTTATGCAACTAACAACCATTGACAGAGCCAATAGTCCTGGCTTGTTGAAGCATTTTCAATATTATATACAACGAAGCCATAGTCGTTGTTTACTTATCTTACGCAACCAACACCATTGACAAAACCAATAGTCCTAGCTTGTTGTAGGTGTAATGTTACATGTTGTATTATATATCTGGATACAATGACAGAAGAGGGAAAATACTAGTCAGGCCGCACACTATGTTAAGCACAGGTTTTTAGCTTAAATGTTTTAAGCCGCGTCCTTAATTACATCGACCAAGCCCCTTTGAAGCTCAACTCGGAGAAGACAGAAGTCCTCGTCCTTGGAACCACCCCCTCAGCTTGCGACAACACCTGGTTGCCCACCGCCCTCGGTAACCTCCCCAGCCCCACGGACCACACCCGGAACCTCAGCATCATACTTGACTCCTCCCTCACCATGACCTGCCAGATCGACGCCATCGCCTCCACCTGCTTCAACACCCTCCGCATCCTTCGCAAGACCTTCAAATGGATCCCCTCCCGAATCCAGAAAGACCATCACCCACGAACTCATAACAAGCAGACTGGACTACGGAAATGCCCTATACGCTGGAATCATCAAATCCCTGCTACACAAACTGCAGACCATCCAGAACACCACGACCAGACTCGTCCTCGGCATCCCACGACATGATCACATCACCCAACACCTGCAAGACCTCCACTGGCTCCCTGTCGAGAAGAGGGTAACTTTCAAGCTTCTCACCCACACCTACAAATCTCTCCACAACACCGGACTCAAATACCTCAACAAAAGAGTCTCCTTCCACGTACCCAAGAGAAACCTCTGCTCCGCCAACCTCCTTCTAGCAGAAACCCCGAGCATCCGCAGAACCAGAGCAGGTGGAAGAGCCTTCTCCTATGTTGCGGCAAAGGCCTGGAACGAGCTCCCGGTCAACAGCAGATGCTCCCCCACTCTGCACACCTTCAAGAAAGGCCTCAAGACCTGGCACTTTGGCTGACTCGGAGCTGCAAGGCAAACTAAACATACCAAATAAATCGCGGGAACTCCAAAACTGACTACAACAACGGGACGCTAAACAACGATAATGTGCCCCAGAGAACCAAACGCAGGTGATATAAACTGACAGGCAATGATGTGAACGCACGTCCGATTTGTGCGAAAATAAACAACAGACTAAACACGCGAAGGATGCGGCAAGTGAAGAAATGGAAAATAAAACAGAAATATGCCCCTAAACCATAGAGTGCACTTTGTGATTGGGAGATAGGGATCATGCCAAAGTTAAGTGGCTACTGTGATAAATAAAATCGCCTCATGAGAAAAATACACATTAGTCTCAAGTAACGATTAGCTTCTGAAATATTGATAGGTAAAATACTATCACCATGGGAGGTTACATGCCCCAATTTTTTTTGGGGGGGGTGACTAATACATTGAAAGCCATCCGAGTGGCATTAAAATAACAATGATGATGACTGAGCTTGCTAAAACATATGTCTGCCACATATAAATGTCCCTGGCAACAGTGGTCATTAATATAATCTGCAATATGTGTACATGGGCATTCAAGAACAAAAAGGACATGTAACACACACAAACGATAACAAATCAATGAATGTATGCAGTGGACACAATGCTTGCAAGAGTGTATGTTGTAGCCCTCAGGTACAGAAAAGGCACCAACTCTCTTGAACCCTGCACCTGGACTCTGCCTGCTGTGAGTTTTAACCAGTGGCAGTCCATGCAGGTAAGTGCAGTGGGGCGGTGGGGCAGGGTGGGGGTGGGGTGGGGCATGGCGGGAGGGGGGAATTCGACACACGACTGAATAGGGAAAATTAAATAAAAGAATAAATCCTATTCGGTCGTCTGTCGACATCCTTTCCGCTGCCCCACAGTGCTTACCTGCATGGACAGCTGCTGGTTCTAACCCGTCAAATGGTGCCTCTCCAGGTGCTGAGTGACACAAAGCCTTGAAATGCCGTGCCGCCAAGCTTCATTAGAACTGACGCGACTCGACGCAAAACCCTGCAAACCCTCACCACACAGCTTAATTAGAACCGAGGCAGCGCAACGCAACCTGATGCAGGACCTCGCAATGCGGCCCACGTAGCCCCTCGGAACAGATGGCATACAACGTAAAGCAGCGTCGCGCAGACCGCGCACAGGATTTAAGGTTCTTTGTTCGGTAGGGCTAACTTGGCCCTTGTATTCCACCCACGCTCCATCGCAGTCAGCCTGAACTTGAGGCCTTGTCCCATCTAGCATGACCAGATGAGCACAATTGGCACTTTGTGCTTTTAAGCACTATTTTCAAAAAATATTTAACATTGCAAGTCTCTGGTTCTACTGATTGCATCTTTTGTCGTTTTGGTGTTACTCTATTTTTCTGAATTGGTGTGGGATTTTTCTTGTGTTTTCACTTTTTTATTGTTTAAAGTGCTGCATAAATACTTTACACATTACCTCTAAGTTAAGCCAGACTGCTGTTGTGCCACGCTACCAGAGGGTTAACCACAGGTTAATATGGGCTTACTTGTGTTTTACCCTGACAAGAATTGTGGTTGCTGCTTGAGTAGGGTTTCAAACCCCCCCCCAACGAGAACCCAATTTACTACAGCTTTCAACTTGCAAAATCTCTTTAATACAATGTATCCTTGCATTTTTCAGTCAATGAGCCTGTGATTTTGAAAATGGCAGGCTTTGTGACCGCAAAATGGTAATATGTAGCAGGCCCATGGTTTTATTTCTAGAGATTTACGTGGAGGCTCACAAGTTGTTAGAAACTGGGTTGCTGGTTGGCATCCTGTCCAACTAGGTACTACAATCCTAGTCAGGGTAAGCCACAACACACCCTAAATTATCCTATGCTCATCCTCTGGTAGCTTGGCACAGAGCAGTCAGGCTTAACTTAAGAGGTAATGTGTAAAGTATTTGTGCAAACCTTCGAACAGTAAAACAGTGAAAACACTACACAAAAATATACCACACTGGGTTAGAAACATAGAGCTTAATTTGATCAACAAAACAAGACCAAAATGACAAAAATCCAATCAGTAAAACCGGAGTTATGAATTTTTTAAGATTAAAGGAAAATATAGCGCTTAAAAGCTTAAAGCGCCAACTGGGGCTATCTTGTCACACTAGACCAGGCCAACTCTGAAAGTTCAGGCCAACCGTGATGGAGTGCGGGTTGGAAGCAGGGACCAGCCTTGGCATGCTGAAAAGTTCCTTAGATGCCGTGTCAACAGAGCGCCGGCATCAAAATACATGCTTGTAGGCGAAGCATCGTTGCTGAGCAGCACAAATCGGAGTTGCGTCATCGTCAAACTGCAGGATGTAGGAAATGCGTAGAGAACTGGAGGCGAAGCGCGGTGCAGTCGGCGATGCAATGGCTTTGGTCCTTGTGGTAGCGGCAATGCTTCAGCGTCGAGGGTGATGCACTGGTTCCGATCAGTGCAACGTTGTCAATATATGGTTTCTTGCAACTGCAGCCCTTTGTACCCACTTCCAAGGGCCTAGGACTGGATTGGCATCACTTGGCAGGGAAAGACTTGCAACAAACAAAGTCCAGGTGCTGTTGCAGGTTGATGATAAGTCTTTTAATGTCCCTGAGACTTAGAAGAGGGGGCAAGACAACCTGCCCTTGGAGTCACTCTGGGCTCAGTCCTTCCTCAGCAGGACAGCACAGCAGAAAAGCAGTTCTTCCAGAGCAACAGTCCAGTAGAGTGGCAGTCCTTATAGCAGCACAGCTGTCCTTCCTCCTGACAGGAGTTCTTCACAGGTCTGGTAGCGTACTGAGTTGGTAGGATCAGAGGTCCAGTACTTATACCCATTTGTGCCTTTGAAGTGGTGGTAACTTCCGGGGTCTTTAAAGTGTACAGAGGTCCTTTATTCCTGCCTTGGCTCCAGACTCATTACAGGGGGAAAGCAGCCCTTTGTGTGGGGACAGGACACAGCCTATTCAGATGTAAATGTCAACTCCTCCCTCCCATTCTGCTCAGGATGACCCATCAGGATGTGAATGACTATCAGTCACATCTAACTTTCCTTTGTGTGTGGCTGTCTAGAGAAAATGCATAAAGTAGAGCTGTCATCCACCCCTGACGTGTATTGGAGACAGGCTGCAGGCAAACAGGGCTAAGAGCGGAAAAATGCCATCTTAATTTTCCTTTTGTAATTTTCCAGATTACACCACGTCATTTGCCCTGAAGAAAATCCCTTGATACTTACAGGGATTAGAAACGCGTCGGCACCTTTCAATATAACTCCATGAGGGTGATTAATGCAATATAGCCTAACTGGCACGATAGGGAGATCAATTTAACTTTACATCCCATCATGCCTCGAGCTTTACCCCATGGACTAGGGAACTCACTCAAAGAAAGGGAAATAATTATTAAAAGAGTTCCTTTTGATTACTGATTTGACAAACCATTGGTGTAATACTATGTTGAAGTTTTTTGATCAGTGTACCCACTTATGTTGAAGTTTGTGATCATTGTACTCATTGTCAATCTTTATTAACTGTATTGTTTTGTGATTATGTGTTTTTGATTTGTTACAACGATTTTGTGTATCGCTTTATGTTCAGGCAAAGAATTAATAGTATAAAATCTGTCTTTGAATGTTATAAGCCATGGCAAAGAAATAGCCAGGACCAAGAAAAATAGGTCTACATTGGTTCATATTCTGCTGAAATAAATAGCAGGAAAGATAATAAGGTGGTCAGAATCTTTTTCTTTCAAAAATCTTTCTAAAAGTGGCATTTTTAAAAGGGTACTGATAAATTCATCTTTACCAGTAAAGAGGATATATCATTAGCATTCTAATGATATGACACATGAAAGAGCTAGTCTGTCTCAATCAGGAATTACAGCTTATAAGTGTTATAATGAATTTCCAATGTTAACTTATGAGAGGGGAGGACTCACAGTAGTGAGAAAATGAATTTGGGAGCTTTTCACTGCCAGGACATGAAATACCTGAAAGTAAATATCCGACCTTTTAATTACAGAGCGCCCTGCCTTATGGGATACCTAGGGCTTACCTTAGGGATGGCATATATAACAAAAGGGGAGTTTTATTCTTGCCAAGGGGTTTTAAATGCCAAGTCAGCATGGCAGTTAAACTGCACACACAGGCTCTGCAGTGGCAGACCTGAGACATGTTTAAAGGGCTACTGGTGTGGGTGGCAGAATCAGTGCTGCAGGCCCTCTAGTAGGATTAAATTTACACTCCCTGGGAACATTTAGTGCACTTTACTAGGTACTTATATGCAAATTAAATATGCCAGTTGTAGATAAGTCAATCAAACCAAGTTTAGGGAGAGAGAGCACATGCACTTTAGCACTTGTCAGCAGTGGGAAAGTGCTCACAGTTCTAAGGCCAACAAAACCAAAGTCAGAAAAAGAGCAGGAGGAAGGCAAACATTTTCAGAGAGGGCCATTTTCCAACACGAGTCAAATGACATAATTTGAATCTGGGTGCAGAAAGGACTGAGGCACCACACATAGCTTTGCAGACTCCCAAGTGATGTGGCTATTAGACTTAGAAGTTGGAGGGGTAGTGCCTGGAAAAAAAAAACTATGCCAAACCCATGGGTGTGTGCACAACATTTTGGTTTGGTGCTCAGAATAGCTTCTGTGATTCTTAACATCCATATATTCAACTCTCCAATCTTGCCTCTCTCCAACTGAACCTTCACATGACTGCAGCTTACATGTGCTTTTTATTTGCAAATTAATAAACTACTGTTGCTAATTTAGGTTTTGGTGTAAATAAAAGGCCCAATTCCCAAACATACAATATTCATATAAAAATAAAAAAGACCCAGCTGTTTTCAAAATAGCATACGGGTGACTGTAAGGACTGGGGGCGCTGATTTGGCTTTATGTTTTGCCATGTGACCATTAAATAAGACATTTGCAGACTATCTTCTAAATTCTAACATTATTAAATACTATTTTCTTAATGTAAAACAGCTGTAAAATAACAGTTCATGAGATGTGTTAGAGATTGGGTTTCTAGTTGGCAGAGGTATGCACCCTGTCCAAGCAGGAACCACAATCCTAGTCAGGGTGAGTGTAGCACACACTAAAAGTTTACCTGTGCTCACCCTCTGGTAGCTAGGCATAGAGCAGTCAGGATAAACTAAAGAGGCAATGTGTAAAGTATTTGTGCACACAAACACAGTTACAGTGAAAACACCACAAAAGTATTCCACACAAGTTTAGAAAAATAGCCAATATTTATCTGACTAAAACAAGACCGAAATGGCAAAAATCCAACATACACAAGCCAAGATATGAATTTTGCAAGATTAAATCAAAATGCAGTGCTTAGAAAACAATATCTCCATCTGGGACTATCTGGTCACACTTGACCGGGGCGATGGAGCATGGGCCAGATACAGAAATCATGCAGGCTAAGGGTGGACGAAGTTGGCGGAGTACCACTACGCGGAATTCTGCAGAGTTTAACAAAATGTCAGTGAAACTCCTCTCCGTGAAACTCCACTCCGTAACTCCGTTCCATCTCATCTTAATTATTAAAACAGAAACCTCACATACCTTTGGTAAAACAAGTAACTCTATCTTTACATGTTAAAATGCATATAGTCATCTAATAAAAGTGAAAATGAAAATATAGGAAGCAGTGAAAGAGGTGATGATTTTATGCCCTCTCCTAACCTAGGAGAGAACTAGGAGATGCCTTGAACACAAAGAGCACATCATGCTGAACGATTGGTAGTGGTCCCATCCTCCTAGGACCACCCCAAGCTAGTTATGGGCAAAATACAATCCCAAAGGCCATGCAGCATTATGGGACGAGATTCTAGAGTGCAGTGAATATTATAGTATCCAATATCAAAACATTCCTCAAGCCCAGCGGCTCTCCCGGCTCAGCTGAGAGCTAATACTATAATATTCACTGCACACTAGAATCTCGCCCCATAATGCTTTGCTGGGCCTTTGGTTGGCATTGTATTTTTGCCCATAACTTTGGTTGGGGTGGTCCTAGGAGGATGGGACCACCACCAAATCGTTCAGCATGATATGCTCTTTGTGTTCAAGGCATCTGCTTGGTCCTCCCCTAGGTTAGGGGACCCCAAAATCATCACCTCTCTCATTGCCTGATATTTTTCAAAGCTCACTTTTGTGAATTGGTTATATGCTTTTTAGCATGTCAAGGTAAAGTTGTTTTATCAAAGGGTTGTGGGTGCAGTAGCTAATTCCGCGTAGTCAGAGTTTTTGCATGAATTTCGTATTTTCAATGTAATGCGTAGTTAACAAATCTCTGCAACCTCTGCTAGCGGAGCAGAGTTCATTGCCCACGGTTAATGCAGGTTCTCTAGCAATACCTTGGAAGTGTTGCTGCTCAAAATGCATTGAAATGCATAGAAGATGTGTATTTGTCGCAGGCGATGCATTGGT
The DNA here is from genome assembly GCA_963921515.1 of Calotriton arnoldi. Classification (NCBI taxonomy): domain Eukaryota; kingdom Metazoa; phylum Chordata; class Amphibia; order Caudata; family Salamandridae; genus Calotriton; species Calotriton arnoldi. The sequence goes on along the minus strand of CAWUFW010020736.1, from coordinate 78,749 downwards.
TTCGTAGTTGGGCAAAGTCGTTCATGCGTCAATGTCAAGAGTGCTGTGCATCAGTTCCGAGGCATCGATGTCGAACCGCTGGGCTGAAGGTGATGCGTTGGTTTCAAGACGCGCAGTGCTGGGAAATGCATCAGAGTCGGGGACGGGGCACCGCAGACGTCAGCAATACGTTGTCCGAGACTCACGCAGCAGCAGGGCTTTGGAGGCGCTGCATCGGCAAACTCGGATCTGCATTGTAAGTCGAGGTTGTTGCATCGTGCACTCAGTGAGCGGTGTCCACAGCTTTGGTGCAGGCAGCGGCAAAGTGTCGATTTCGCAGGGAATGCTCCCGCCACGGATGACGCTTCGGTGTCGATGTGCTGGTTTCTTGGGTTGCAGCACCAAACTCTTACTTCCAAGGGCTCAGGACTGGATTTGGCACAGCTTGGCAGAGCAGGAATCACAGCACAGAAGCCCAGGTGCCAGTAGCAAGATGCAGGTGAAGTCTTTGGTATCCCTGAGAATTCAGTAACAGGAGGCAAGCCCAAGCAAGCACTTGGAGAACCTTTAGAGATGCAGGATGTAGATAGTAAATTCCAGTCCTCTCACTCCCAGGCAAGAAGCAGCAGGCAGCACAGCAAAGCAAGCAGCAAAGTGGCAGTCCCTCCTGGCAGCACAACAGCTCTTCTTCTTGGCAGAATGTCCTCAGTCCAGAAGTGTTCTGAGTATATGGTGTCAGAGGTCCAGTACTTATTTCCATTGTAGCCTTTGAAGTCAGGATACCTCAAAAAAAGGTCTTTGTAGTGCACAAGACCCTGCCCTTCTTGGTCCTGGCTCCAGACACACTACAGGGGGGTATGCAGCTCTTTGTGTGGGGACAGGCACAGTCCTATTCAGGTGTGTTAGCTCCTCCCTCTCACTCAAGCTCAGGAAGACCCATCAGAATATGCAGGGCACACCTCAGCTCCCTTTGTTTGCGACTGTCTAGAGGGAATGCACAAAGCCCAGCAGTCACCCAACCCAGGAGTGTGTTCTAGGGACAGGCAGAGGCACAGAATGGTTAAAGTAAGAACATGCCACCTTCCGAAAAGTGGCATTTTCAAACCTGCAATTCAAAAACAAACTTTACTAAACGATATGTTTTTAAATTGTGAGTCCAGAGACACCAAACTTACTCTTCCTATCATTTTCCAATTGGAAGTTACACTTGTAAGGTGTTGCAAGGCAGCTCCAATGATAACCTATGGGAGAGATAAGCCTTGCTGTAGTGAAAACCGAATTTAGCAGTTTTTCACTACCAGGACATGTAAAACTCCACAGTACATGTACCACCTTTTAAATACACTGCACCCTGCACATGGGGCTACCTAGGGCCTATGTTAGGGGTGACTTATATGTAATAAAAGGGAAGGTTTGGGCCTGGCAAGTAGGTGAACTTGCCAGGTCGAAATGGCAGTTTAAAACTGCACACATTGGCTCTGCAGTGGCAGGCCTGAGACAGGTTTGAAGGGCTACTCATGTGGGTGGCTCAGTGCTGCATGCCCATTAGTAGCATTTGATTTACAGGCTCTGGACACGTGTAGCGCACTGTACTAGGGACTTATCAAATATGCCAATCGTGGAGAAACCAAATGCCGTTACATTTTAGACACAGAGCACATGCACTTTAGCACTGGTCAGCAGTAAAAAAGTGCCCAGAGTCCTAAAACCAGCAAAAACAAAGTCCAGCACAGTCAAAACAGAAGTTCAGAAGGCAAAAAGTCAGAGGAAACCACGCTAAATAGATGCCAGGTCTAACACAAAATATATATATATGTAAGGCAAAAGCTCAAGCTATTTGATGAGGCAGGGGTCATTGAGGATTGCGCCCAGGGACCATCTGAGATTTATTTCAAAGGCTCTGTCCATAGCATGAAATGTGGCAAACGGCATGAGATGTAAGGGTCAGCAACAATGGGGCTGGCAATGGCAGCATGAAAGTGCACCTCATAATAGGATATTCTAGTTCTTTGACCCAGGCAGATGTTTACATGGTCAAGCTATCTAATCAGATTGGTTAAAAAAAACACCAACTGGACACCCCACACGCAGGTCATGGTTCAACACACACCCTGCTGCACTTCCCCTGTTCCTTGGTGGTGTAGTAGAGGTAGGGTGTCAACAACCAGGTCTTCAAGGGGCAGCAGCTGTCACTTATGTAGTAAAATGGGGATTCATTAAGAGTTGGAGTTGTGAGTAGAGCCACTGTATACCATGTGGCTATGTATGGACTTCTCTTAAAATGAAACAGGATTTGTATCTGAACTTTGCTTTGTGTTAAGATTCTGTTGGCACCCAGGATGCTGCTACATGTCAGGTGCTGACAATGAGTTTGGAATATGCAATGAAGCTCAGTTGTGTATCACATACCAATAGTACGCAATAGCTAGTAGTAGTTGAACAGGAATCTGAGTGACAATTTGAGTATGGTGATGGGCAAATGATTGCTCCTACGTTAGGGGAAAACTGTGATGCCCATTTCCGCTTGTAGTATCTGCTGCATTGTTTGGGGATGATGGAAAAATGCCTCAGTGAATTGCAGACAGATGGTTGTGCTTAACTAATAGGGTCTCATACGATTCTCATGTGAATCTCTGGAGGTATATGTTGAAGTAATAATATGGTGTACAAAGTAACTTATGGCCTTATTTAGAGTTTTATAACAATGCAACAATGTCTCAATCAGTAATCATTTAGTAGACAAATACATAAAGAAAACAATCAATTGTAGCGCAAAGGAGAGAAAGGGCGACCACAATAATTAAGGTGAAACAAGTAAATTGGTCTGTATTGAAACAGTTGTAGATATATCAGCACTAAATTACATTTTATGCAAGTGTAACACAAACACTGGTGTACACAAACGTGCTCATGTAGAAGGTGAACGGTACAGGTGACACGTGAAATAAAATGAAGTTTCAGCAAAAAAAAGGCGCAAAAATTAATGCTTTGGGGAATGGTTACAAAACAGTGTGTAAATGTATTTGTCTACTAAATGATCACCGGTTGAGACATTGTTGTATTGTTACATATATCTACCCAGGTCTCGACTGGGTATAAGGGTTACCTCCTGTTTCTGTTTTTATGTCTTATTTAGAGTTTGGCAGACAAAATGCTCCATCAAAAACATTGCTGATATCCCATCTGATGTATTACAAGTGCATTATAGCCCGAGGTATTTGTAATGCGATGGACAGAATCTCCTCCACTTTTTGACGGAGTGTCCCATTTTTCTGGGGTTCACTGGATATGTAACAGTATTTTGCAACTTATTGATGATGTGCTTATCCAGTCTTCATAAATGTAGACAATCTTGGTGTAGTGGCGGATTGTTACTCTTTCCATGAACCGTCTTTTACAATTGGTTATGTGATATACAAATAACTATGGTTGTGCTCCTTAATTTGAAATGTACGTCCTCTTATTTTCAGTGATGATTCCCGACAATGAAAGCTTTTCTTGGAACATGCTTATGTGCCCCTCCTTAATTGTGAGCAATTTTGTGGGGGTTTGATTCTTTGGTCAAACGCGTTGCCACTTGGGTTGGTGAAGAGTTCCTTAAAGGGTAACATCTTCCATGTTTGCTCGATGTGATATTGCCTTTTTGTATGTGGTGACTATGAATTTTGTACTACGTTTGGCAAATCGATATTTGTATTAAGCAATTACACTTGATTGTTTGCTGGTTACATCTCTGCTTTATAGTGTCATCTTCAAGGAAATCAAGAATCTAAAGAGTTTGTTACCATTTCATAGCAGCATTGACCATTCATTGCTTCTGTCATAATATCTGGTTGATAATCGGTTACACGTAGGAGGGAAATATTATTAAAACAAGTTTTAGAACGAGCTGCCCATTCATTTGAATGCACTATTACTGTGCCTGTTTTGAAGCCAAGACAAACATTCTGGGATAGGTGCAAAAAGGGAATCAAGCAGCAAAAGTGTACTACAGTTTTTGTTCAAAACTGAAAAAGAAAATCGGCACAAATCATCAAGAACAGAAATGCTCATCTAAAACCTGCTATAGCGGCTGTGCAAATAATTTAAGTCATTGCATAGCAATAGGTTGTAGTTTGAAGTCTCTCTCTTTAGTTGGTGAAATAGAAGATGGGGCATGGTTGGCGCCAGAATATCTCCAAATGCCATACCTAAATTTGACAGAGAAGAAGAGCTAATTGATTATAGAATCACTGGATGAGTTGAAAAGAGAGTGGAACAGAGGGAAGGATGGTGGAGGAAACGTGGAAAATTGTGGTTAGGGCAGGCGGTGCTGTGCGGGGCCAGGCGTGGGAGGGGTACAAACAGGAACAGAGTATAAAGGAATATGTTTGACTGGTGTGTTAGCAAAACATTTGGGGGCATATTAGCAAGAAGAGGCGATAATCATCGCTAACCCTGCTTAGCGTGATTTTTTTTATCGCCGGCTATCGCTGGAATATATCGCCACGCTAACGCTGTATTAGCAACGATTAGCGCTATGGCGATGAATATTCCAGCGATAGCGGGGGAAATGGGCCAACATCGCTGAAAAACCAGCGATGTTGCATGGAGAAGGGAGAACACCTTGCTGATACGACCCTGTGGTCGTATCAGCATAATCCACCCCCCCATGTTAGGTATGGCTAACACCTGCTAATTGCAGGTGTTAAATAAATGGCGATGACCCCGGTTAGCACGACTTTTCACGTCGCTAACTGGGGCCATGGCCACCTTGCTAATAGGCGATAGGCCTGTTAGCGAGTGTTTCCCAGGTTTGTTCATCGGGAACGCCCACTTTGCATGTCATTAGCGATAAATATCGCTGACATGCAAAGCGGTAAAAAAACGGGCGCTAATGCCCGCAAACTGTCGCTAACTGCTGTTAGAGACAGTTTGCTGATAGGGCGATATAAATATCGCCGCTTTAGCGGCAAAAAGTGCCGCTAAAGCGGCGATAGTGCCCTTGCTAATATGCCCCTTGGTTTTAGAGGGAGTGAAGGGATTCTGAGATGAGCTCAGCAGTAACATCAGAGGCTAGTAAGTGCACTGCTAAATGGGGTACAGATTGGCTTCTCATCTGGTATATTATGCTATGAAGATTTGTAGAGTTCACTAATCACCCTTGAGGATATCCAGGTGCTTGAGCAGGTGAGTGGGCATAGGGTCCCTACATAGTTATTTGAAGAGCCAGGTATTCAGCTTCTTGCGGACCTTAAGAGAAGTGAGGAGGAGGCCCTGAAGTGCTAAGGGAGATCGTTCTATGTTTTGGGTGTGATGTAGGAGGACGAGCGACCTCCTGCTTTGTTTTTGTGAATGAGGGTAGTTGTGTGCGAGCGAGAGTGAAACTGCATGGGACTGTTAAGGTATGCTGGTCTAATGATGTGTAGGGCTCTGTACGTAAGAGTGAGCAGCTCAAATTGGCCTCATTTGCGAATGTGGAGCCAGGGGAACTCCTTGAGGTGCAGTGCGTTGTGGGTGCAGCTCTGGAGGTCTATTATTAGTCTTGGAAGTGCATTCTGGATAGTCTGGAGTCTTTGTAGGAGTTGCTTGGAGATTCAAATGTAGAGCACATTGCCATAGTCGAGCTTGCATGTGATGGGTGCTTGGGTGATGGTCCATCTGGTGTTCTGTGGGAGTCACTTGAAGAAGATCTTTTGTAGCATGTGTAGGATGTGGAAGGAGGAGGTGCTCACTGTGTTGACGTGAGTTGTCATGGTGAGTTTATTGTCTAGGATGATCCCCAGGTTTTTTGCGTGGTCGGCGGGTGTTGGTGTTAGTCCTAGATCTGATGAATACCAGATGGAGTCCCATTGAGAGGTCTTGTTTCTGAAGATCAGAACTTCCCTCTTGTCAGAATTGAGTTTTAAGCTGTTGTTCTCTTCCACTCTGCTACAATGGTCATGCAGTTGGTGAATTTGGTTCTGTAGGTGGCTGTCTTGTCCGTCAGGTAGAGGATGAGTTGGGTATCGTCACCGTATGAGATGATGGAGATGCCTTGGTATCGGATGATGTTGGCTTGCGTGGTCATGTAGACGTTAACTACTACTACAGTTGTAAAGAGAGGTAAATAGATGTGAGGGACAAAGAGAGTCCTCTGTTGCATGAGCAAGTAAAGCTCATTCACTTCAAGTAGTTCTTGTTGAAAAGGACTCAAAGGAATTGTCCCTGTAAAATAAAGAGACAAGCTTGCTGTAAGCAAACTCATTATATGCCCAATTTTTGTGTAACTCACTGGTATTGTTTTCAATATTTACACATACAGGCATTTTTAAAGTTTACCCAGCAGATTTTACATCCGAAAATGTAGTGGAGCTCCACCTCTGCCTCAATGGCAGAGGAACATTTGCTATTTTGGAAGCATTCCACCCTCTCAGCAGTGATTGCTAGGTCTGACCTAGAGACAGCTTTAGCTGCTCTTGCAGGCCTCATGTAATTAAACAAATCACAAATTAAAAAATATACATAAATGTAGACATAGAGGGACCCTGGGTCAGACATCTTAATCTATTAGTCTTTTCAACTGTTAGTCATATTTTGCTTTCACCCACTGCAGAATACAGCATTGGGCAAAGTGTCAGCACACTTCTTCCCTTGGCTTTCTCACTCTGTGACTGACAGCATTTTCCTGATCCCATGTGCACATCTGCTTAAAAAGAAGTGCATTTCAGGGCCAGGACCCATGGGATATTAATATACTTTGAGAAAAACTTTTTTTTCCATCCTTTATCCTTGTTTCATTTTGTAGTTACCCTTCCGTGTTTAAGCTATGTCTTCATGTTAAAGCCATTGAAAGCCAATAGTACATTTTCTTTTGCTAATAAGAATAATATTTTCCTGTCTTTCGCATTAAAACTGAAAAACGTTTCTACGCCTTTTCTGAGTACGCTTGCCTGCTAGGGGCTCCTGCCCTGTTTTATAAAATTATATGCAATTATTTTTATTTTATACTTGTTATTACAAGTCTATGGCCGCTTCTGGGAATCCAATAAAGACTCAGGGGTATCAAACAGCCACTCATTTTCAGAATAGTAAGGACAGCAGCAGACATTGGGTAACAAAACATTCACCAATCAAACATATCAAGATATATCTTTGGGGAAGATATTGGCCTGGAAACTTTGGGAAATTGAGCAGTGGAGATTAGGAAGCCCCTTTATGTCTGAGGATGACATGTCTTAATCCTTATGGGCCATAGTGCTAACATCCCTGGGGCAAAAGAGGCAGTATCAGTTAAAAGGGGCTTCAGAGATGGTAGTCGATGCTTGGAAAAAAAGGTTGTTGAGTTTCCACCATTTTGATCTAATTTGCACCCTTTTGGCATCCCTGCACTTTATGTTTCTCATTCCTCAGTTCCCCCATAAAGTGTGCCCCATTAGGCTGGGGTTTGGATTTTTTCCCTTCCCTCTCTGTGTTGCTGCAGTTACCATCTGTGGTGACAGAGCCATTACACTACTTCCAACAGCCCGCTCAGTTCCCTGGCACGGTTCGAAGATACACCTTAGTCAATGCTTACCATCATTTTTGGTTCTCCAGATAAATCCTGGTAGCTAGTCATAGCATATCCTGTTACCTACCGTGGTAAGCCACAATTCTTGTGCAGCATTTGAGTAATTAATAAATAACTGTTTTGCAATCAAGTAATCTGTGGTTATATTACTATGTTGAAACACAAATTTTCTAGGAGGTTCCATTGACATCCTTAAGATTACTGAGTTCCATCACCAAGCCAAAACATTACCTGCAGATCTCTCCTTTTCCGCTTTTTCTCCTTGTTAGCATAATCTTGGTCTTGCATACTATACCGGCATGGGCAATTCTGTCATGGGGAGGGAGCACAACCATCTCTAATCCTTCAGAACCACAACAATTCTCGAGTTCTGATAGCTGTCACGTTTTGGCAGCACCATAACCTTTTTCTATTTCTTTTTGTAGCATATGCTTATAAAAAACTTGCAACCCTCTATACAGCTTTCCAAGTACAGATCTACTGGGTTGGCCAATGCTCTGCACCAGTGTAGTTTCACCAATTGTGAAATTACTCCATCTTTGTGGCAGATGGTGCCATTTACAGCACGATTTTTGGAGATTTGGAATGCACACCAAAAGTAGGGAATACACTGTTATCCCAACATGTCAAGTTTTGTACATGCTGGCTGTTGTTTCCAAGTTTAGTAAAAAACATGACAGGTTTTTAGGTGGAAGACAGTCACTCTTTCATTCGCAGTATTTCATGAAGCAATTACCAAGAAACATGGTAGAAGATTGGTCATATTAGATTGGACTTGTGCAGTGTTTATTCCTTTGATATACCTGACTCCACATTGATTGACTATATTATTTTTTCTGCGATTACTATGCTCTGATCAGCATGAAATATGTTGTTTCTCTCTGAAGATATTGGCTTAAAAGAGTTTAAATACTATTAAATGGGGTGTGAGAATTTGGGAAGTTGAATGAAATTCAATAAATGTTTTAAACCTTTTCAAGGTTCATGAATTGTGAAACTCTTGAAATTAAAAAAAAATAACACAAATATAAAGGTAGCTTAATCAGCTCAGAAGCAGCTGGAAATAATTCCAGCTGCTGCAAGGGGAGCAAGTGGACTAGCAATCCTTGGCATCTGCCCCCTCTGTGGGTGGGACTTCACCTCAGGAGTATTACCTTTAATACCAACTCCATAATATTGTGCTACCTGAATATTGTGTACAAAATATCGAGGATGAAAGTATCAATAAGGTTATTATATATAGTTAAGCATAGGTTTACTTTACATAATTCCACATCTATGTACCATGAAGAGAGGCACATTTTCAAGGTACAAAGATGTGAAGTTAAGAATAGTGAATCTAAACTACCTATAAGCAATTACCTTCTCAATATTTTGGTCCTTGATATGTTGGCCATCATACTTTGATAGCACACTGTTTCTGCAGTCAATATATTGACATACAACCACTTCAAGAATATATCCTGTGCTGGCACTTTTGGGGATTAAGAGTGCCAATTAATGAATCGGAGCTATGTGTGCATCTTTAGAGATGAAAGCCCTAAGCACAATGTTATGTATCCTATAGATTTCACATAGGAGAATTCACACAGGGAAATCCACATGAGACAAGGTTCAAAGTACAAAACATGAAGGTTTATCAAAATGTATGAATTATTTACAGACGACAAAACAGTATGGTTAGTCAATCAATTCAAAACTACTCAGAATGCAAATAAATGTAACTCAGCATAGGCAATGCAAGCTGATTCATAATCAATGGTCAGAAACAGATTACAGTCTAGTACAAAACAAATAAAGAGTCAAAGAGCATTCTGTCATAAAGACTGCTCAAATAAAGGCAGACGAGAAGAACATGTAAGTATATTTAAAAGTACAGACCAATATAAGGCTTGACATGTAGTCTACATCTAAGGAAGAGCAAGGAAAAATCTTGGCTCATCTCCCAAATGGAGAGTTTTTGTGTGTTTTTAGACAGAGATATTGTTCTTCGACATAAAAGATACATATTGTTAAACAGCAGTAAAACAGAAAACTCATCACATGGTAAAGTGGCCTTTGCTCTAATTTCCTAGGAAAATCCTGTTCTATGCCCTACGTGAGAAAACAAAAGCACTTTCAAAACATAAACAGCACCTCTGTTCGGCCAAAGGAAATGGTCTTCAGTGGTATACAGTTGAAATCTGTGCTTTCCTCAGGAACACGGCAAACATAAGAGTATCCCTCTGCCATTTGAGAGAAAGGGTGCATTCCACAGCTAGTCACCACCTCTGTGAGAAGTGGAAAAAAAGGAAAATTAATCTTTTTTTTATATACAACTCTTACCCACTCTAGTAGTGGCATGCTTCATCATCGGGGTCACCCTGACCCCTAAAAGTCAGGGTGCGCTCAACCCTGTTCCAGGGAGCTCTTTGTATATTGGTGTCTCGGGGGAAGCTACGTGTAAATAAAAATTTCTCATCCACTCCCAGGGTATCCCTTTATTAGCAGGGTGGATGGAAAATGCTTAACAAACTATAGAAGGGGCAAGAAGAATGCAATGGTCCTATGACCCTTATGGTGCCAAGATGTTTCTGCCCTACACTGGTGGCCTTAGAAGCTCCAGGTCATTCGTCTGGCCTGGTTTGTTTCGCTAATACTCCCCAAGTGAGGTTTCTGTAATCAGAAACTTTTAATGATGGCATGCGCTCTATATTTTAGTCATGGAAAGGCAGTGAAAACTTGCTGGCCCAGTTGTACCCGTAAGTAGGATATATAAACAAAAAGCAAAATTTTCAGTGCCAATGTGACATGCACAAATACAGCACCGTGTGTCTATCACCTCTCATACTCAAGGTAAATAGCTCCTGCAACAAGTATTTGGGTGAAGGTATCACACAAATGTTGCATTCCTGTTTGGTGCATGCAACGTTTCATACATTAGTATCTCAGTATTGAGATCATACCAGAACACATACACACTCAAATATCAATGGTAGTGTTCCAGAAACAAATCCTGCAATCATGTGAAGATTAAGTGAGCTGTTCGGTGTGGCCATCATATATTGATGGTAACATGTTGTGGGCTTGAGGACTTACCCTGGCAGCGGGTATTTTCAGACCCCTGCGGTGGCGGAGGGAGGTTGGCCCTGTAGTCAAACACTAAAGACCCCAACGGTAAGTGAACTGAAGAGGAAGAAAGTGACGAAAATGCAACACAGAAAAAACATACACAAATAAGTTAAAGTAATTGTTTTCAATGCTGTGAAAACAGAAAACATTGGTCAGAGGAACAGGGCTACTCATTGAGAGCTGACCGGGACAACAAACTCCCAAGGATTACTCACATCTTCAAGGGTCCCTACCGTCCATGTACCTACTTCGGTCCGCTCACAACTCGCTTGTGGTACAATGAGTGCAGCTCGAGAGAGGGTTTTTATCCCCCAAAGGGAGCTCAACTGGACTGGGTTAGCGGCAGTGATCAGTATGTGACGTAGGTATAGCATACGTGATCACGTGTCCTAAGGATGATGGGACCTGTAGTTTTTGTGGTCATAGGTGTATGTGTAAAAGCTAAATGTAGATATCATGGTCTAAGACACCTGTGAGGCAAGTGGTGTGTGCATCATGACGTCCCATGGATCATGGGAAATGTAGTTCCTAGGTTGCGATCGCCCGTGTTGCAACTAAATGTAGTCGCCATGGTTTCAGACGCTTGTGTTAAAAACTAGCACGGTGTATCCATGAATCTCGGTGATACCATTTATGCTTGATTGTGTAGGAGTCCAGCGCTCCTTAAGTCATCATTAGAGTGTTATCAAGTGGAATAAGGGGAACAAAAGTGATCCCCTATCTTAGGAACAAAGTCAAACATAGCAGTGGCGTAACATAGGCCCCCGCAGCCCCTGCAGTGCCGGGGGGCCCCAAAGCTCCAGGGTCCACCTCAGCACAGTACCCTGAACAGAGAGCGCCTGATTTAAGTCCGGAGGGGGCCCCCTCCATGCACCTTGCGGGGGGGGCCCTCAAGTTCCGTTATGTCACTAAAACATAGTTAGAAGTATTGCCACAATGTATGTTTACAATAAAGTGTTTACAATAAAGGTGGGACTTCCGGGAGCTAGGGCAATGTGGTTTGTTTTGGATTGAGCATTCCTTATGAACAACTTGATCAGAAAATAATACTTTTTAAAAAGTTACTGTGCCTGCAGGACCATAGAGCTAACTGAATTTTGTACATTTTATGAAATACTGAAGGTCAATCAATCAATCAATCACGGCATTTATAGAGCGCGCTACTCACCCGGGAGGGTCTCAAGGCGCTGGGGGAGGGGGTAAGTTACTGCTCGAACAGCCAGGTCTTGAGCTGCTTCCTGAAGGAGAGATGGTCCTGGGTTCGCCGAAGGTGAGTGGGGAGGGAGTTCCAGGTCTTGGCTGCCAGGTAGGAGAAGGATCTTCCTCCGGCGGTGGTTCTGCGGATGCGTGGTACGGTGGCGAGGGCGTGGCTGGTTGATCGTAGCTGGCGTGTGGGCGTGTAGAAGGTCATGCGGTCGTTGAGGTACTTTGGGCCCAGGTCGTGGAGGGCCTTGTGTGCGTGGGTGAGGAGTCTGAACGTGATTCTCTTGCTGACGGGGAGCCAGTGCAGGTCTTTCAGGTGCACGGTGATGTGGCTGTGTCGGGGGATGTCCAGGATGAGTCGTGCGGAGGCGTTCTGGATGCGCTGGAGTCTCTTTTGAAGTTTGGCTGTGGTTCCGGCGTAGAGGGTGTTCCCATAGTCCAGTCGGCTGGTGACGAGTGCCTGGGTGACGGTCTTCCTGGTTTCAGTGGGGATCCATCTGAAGATCTTGCGGAGCATGCAGCTCCTCTGGTCACAGACAGAGAAAGAGAAAACATGACAATGCGCCCTGCATATCACACGGATTTAAAAGTGCAATAGAAGCTCGGCTAGGCCTACTCATGTCAACTTAATTACTTTGTTATTTTAATACTGTACTAGCATTACCGTTGCCTCTCTCCACAGTTATTTGAATGCACAGAATAATTGGTGGTGTCATTTGCTTCCACACCTGCAACCCCTTAAAATTTCACTCCCATTCCTCCTAGCATTTTTGGGCAAAACCCCATTTCTGTTGCCTCTGTTCATGGTCCCCAGGGCACAGGAACACTTCCCAGAACTAAGATTTGTCCGCAGCCTGTCAGCAAATTCGTTATATGGAACCATTTTCCAGCTGCATGAAGCCCTGTCCTTCTTTGGTGGGACATCCTGTGGCCAAGAAACCATCCGATTCTATGGTACGGCGAGCATGAAACATTCACGTTGAGGAAGTTGAACCAAGTTCGAAAGCTTTGCCTAAAGTCCCCCTTCTTCGAGAGTGAAGTTAAACCGCAGGTCTCTACTATTCACCTGCAACTTTCAACAATAATGTTTTTTTGTGTGAAAACCCAAACTTCTTAATTGGTTGAGACTCTCACACACGCCCACACCTTCACTTCTCCGTGATTTAGTGTGTTTGCAATAGATTTTGCTATTCATTTCTTATAGAAACCCCAGAAATACAAAGAGATGAGGAGCTCTTGTTGAGGTATAAACCTCCAATCTTTAAAACGTAAACGGCTTGCTTTAGCAGGTAGAATTTATCTAGGGCCCAGTATAATTACGTCTCCAGGCTCTGTTTTACAGCGAGACAGCCACACTTTCTGCAAATATAGGATTTCTCTTTAATTATTACATTGCTGATCTATAAATGCTGAAACTCATTTAAATGATTAATCTAAATGAGGAAAAACAAATAAATCCTCTGTATGCAAGAATGAAAACATGCAATACTGCACCTACCCTATTACTTTGATAAATTGATATGTAACTGCAAAGAAATACTGTTTACCAGCTCATATATCATTGTATGCTAAGTTGGTGCTTTGAAGTCCCTTTTAGAATTAAAATAATTCAAAGCAGGAACTGGGAATTTGCTTTAAGAAAGCAAAAAATTTAAATGGTCAGCATTAGAAAATAAACATTAAGGGCCATATTTATGACATTATTGGTGCAGGGCAGCGCCTCAAGTCACCTTCCTGCACTACCCTGCATCACAGGGAAAGGGCAGGAATGCGCCGTATTTATCCACTATGGCACATTCCTGTCCTTTTCTCTTGTGCAGAGCCGTTTTGGTAGCCTAGCGCCAACGCAGGCACCCTTGCACCATGGTGCCCGGGTGCCTGTGTTGTGGCCAGGATTGCTTTTGTGCAGAAAGGGGCACCTTCCTGCACAAAAACAATCCTGAGAGGCTTTTTCCTCTTTCAGAATGCAGCCCACATAGAAAGAGGAAAAAATGAGGGTAAATAAAGATATTTCTCCTCGTTACGCCTCTACTGGGAAGGCATATCTTTTTGGCGCATTCCCAGGTTTACAAGTCCTTCTAATAATAATAATAATAATACTGGAGCTTGTATAGCGCGAACAGCTACCTCAACAACAGAGGTGTCCCGGCGCTCTAGCAGCAAGCAGCGCATGCACGGAAGTTTGGGCACTGGGGCCAGGCTTCTAAATCTGGGAATGAGTCAAAAATCATGGGAGTTGCATGTGAACACCTACGCAACGCCCATGGAATGCCTCCCTTACCCAAAGTAGGGCAACGCAGCGAATTGCGCTGCATTGCCTTACTCCAGATTTTTGAGTGACTTTGCGTGACTTCATTAATCTGACTTAGAGGTTTGCGTCATGCATATACAACGTTGCATGGTGCAAGCAGGAGGACGCTCTCGTAAATATGCCCCTAAATATTTAGATCTATGACAAGAAAAATAATAAAAATACAATTGCATAATAAGCACTACTGTGGTCTTCTAGGGTACCAAAGGCAAGCAAAGAAGGAGTGAGTGTAATAAAAATATATAATCTTTCAAGTTTGCATCTCAATTGGTGCATTCCTTCCAAATATGTTCCTCACCAACCATAATTTATGAGGGGGTGTAGAGGGGGGTGCTGGGCATACAGTACTTTGCACTGCACTTTCAGGACTTTATGAATGTATAGTTAATGGATGCTACGATTTGCATCGTGTTGCACCATGTGAGCACCCACATGAAAACATTTGCAAATGTGCTCCATGGAAATATTAGACTTTACATTTTTACAATGCACGTTTTAATCCCTGGTACAGAAAATTGTCCCAGGCTCCTGTATAAAAGTTCCCCCATTCGTGAATGAGATAGTTAAAAAGTGAACTGTGTTCGCGAATTGTTGAAGTTTTGAGCTTGCAGACACGCTGTATAAATGTTTTGCAAGGTATGGAAGATTGCATGGATTTAAGTTTCCTACAGGCACTGTTTTTGGTAATATCATGGAAATCTACAACAAGAAAAGGCCCATCAGGCCATAAAACAGGCCCAGAAACAGCCAAAAAATCAACCCACACACTGACCTTTCACACCAGCCCTGACATCTTGTTTGGGAGGGCCATGAGGGATAACATTCCTCATGTCGACTCTCAAACCCCTGAACCTGTAAATAGGGCAGTCTCCCAACACAGGTGGGCCTAGAACAATATAAATGCCAGAGCAACACAGAGAGTCAGAGACTCTGACATTCATATAGGACATTGGGTTCTAGTACGTAACCTGCAGCTGGGTGGAAAGTTTCGACTCCTACTCTAGACAAGCCCTCTCCGAGTTGTCGACAAGAATGGCACAGTGGTGACTGCAAAGAAAAGTCATGACTGTGTCAGGAGAAATGTGTCAGCATTTATTATGCAGTGCCCGCAGTCACCTGGTGAGTCAGAATAAAATCCCTAGAATCCATCTGCAAGGGGGTGGGAGGATGAGAATTATCTTGACCAATGGTACCACACCTAGGGACCTCAAGCTCCTATGCTGAGTGCGCTTCAAACCTGTCAAGAAGAAACAGCAACACGATGAACACCGAGATCAAATGACACACCTCCAGTAAGCTGAGAGCACCCCTATCAGTTGCAACCCTATGAAGGGAGAACCAAGAGACTTGAGGTGTGTCTGTGAATGACCCATAACGACCAAGGAACTTCCATGGCAGGAACGCTCAATATGTCATTACAGTTCAAGGTTTAATTGTTGTTTAATGTTTGAAAGGAATGAGGTACACCCCTGGGCCACGCCCAGTGACGTCATGCCTTCCTACATGCACAGGTGTTCTGACCCCAGACACAAGGTCAGATACGGAATAATAAAAAGGGGAGAGAACCTACTTGCACAGACAAATGCAGGCAGTCAGTAAGCCAACACCAGTGTCCCATGTGCCTTATTGCTAGCGCTGCTGCTGTGCAAGTGCTGCACCACTACAACCACCACATGAACAACACCAGTTACATAAATATTTCAGTATTAATGCATACATAACACACCACGAGCGGAGTTGATGAGCTGTGCTCACTCATAGACACAGGTACAACCCCATATGCAAAACAGTAAACACACAGAAGGTGATGGGAGGCTGCTTGCAATCAGAGACGTATTAAGGCAGGAGCAAAGTGGGCTCTGGCCCTGGGCCCCAGCCTATAAGGGAGCCCCTGATAGAGCCAGCTCTTTTCTGCAGAGTCTTGCCCTAATTACCTTGAATAATTCTTAAAAAGATTGTTATAAATACCGTTTTCCTTTAATTAATTAATTTTTAAAGTGGGTGATGTGTGAGAGTGTATTGCAGATATTGTGCAAAGAAATGTTGTTAGTGTTTCATGCAACATCCATAAAAAATGTTTCTTTTAGATCAAAACAGGACTTTACATATGAGAAATGGGAGTAGGTCACAGAGATTATTTGCAGTGATATTAGTGAGCTGCTGTTGTGTTACACTATCGAAAATACACATCACCATCCCTGAATATTACATGTAAACACATTTAGAATTTGGACCAGTGTGCCTGTGCACTGTCAGTGACCTAGCCAAAGAGGGCATGAAAGAGCTTAAATTGGATTATACATTCAAAGCTGTTCCTAGCAGGGGCCCCCAAAATACTTTTGGCCGATGGGCCCCGAAAATCCCTAAAATGTCCCTGCTTGCAATAAGATTAACCACTGGCAATAGCTCGGGGTAGACCTCCAACCATCGTTCTTTTGCTCACCATGCCACCTCTGCTTGGACCAAGGCATATCCAAATCAGTCTTGACCCTGCTCCTCATGGGAACAGTCCAGCCCGAACTGCCAAGCCACGTCTTCCCTGAACCGGAACACAAGCAACCCAGGACTGGTTTTGTCCTAGTTATGCGTTCATCAGCCGGGGTCAGCCTGGTTCCAGTGACACAGTGAGCATGGTACAGACGTCTGGGCATACCCATGCCACTTAGGGCGGTTAATGAAACACACAAAAGTTGATGGGAGGCTCCTTGCAATAAGTGTGACCACTGGCAATAGCTCGGGTAGCACTCCAACTCACTGTTCTTTTGCTCACCATACCACCTCATATTGTACCCAGCCATGAGGCAAGTTTTCACCCTGAAAGGCCTTCTTTTCTTTAGTCTCTCTGGGCAAACTGAAGTGGGGGCCGTCCACTCTCCACCTACAGGGATCATATGAGCACCTTCCAGCCCAATAAAGGCATCCACTAGGATTATCCCAGGCATCAACACTCCCAGGGCTGGGCTCCAACACAGCCTGCCGCCCCTTTAAAGGTTGCCTCTTCCCACAGTTTCTCACCAGACCACCATCAGGCGTGCACGACCCCTTGGCTCCGCCACCACTTCTTCCACTTCAGGTAGTCCCCAGACCCCAGGGCCAGGGGCAGCAGGCACGAGCAACACTATCCAACAGCGTTGCTTTATCGCTCCTACTTGTCAGGTCATGCCCAGGCTCCTCTTCAGAGGCACAGTGCACCGCTCATCAGTAATCACAATGGCCGGGAGAGGTGTTCTGCAAGTGGTATGGCAGAGTCTCTCAAATTGCCCCCTGGTATGGCTCTAATAATGATAGCTCACAGCCAGGGCTGCCAGCTGAGGCCCCTGCCCGCGGTCCCAGCCACCAGCCTAGGGCCTCCTCTCACCGCAAGCTGACCTTTCAGGGTCCGCCATATCTTTCTTTTTAAAGTTTCCTCCAAACCATCAACAGGTGCATATAGAGTCCAGGCCTCTTGGAGATCTCGGCCCCAGCATTCAGCCACCGGTCCTCAGGGCCAAGGCAGATCATGCAAGCTCCGCTCACTGCGAGCAGTGTCGCTCCATCTCAGTGGTCTGCCTCCCCGCATCCCGGCTCCTCCTTAAAGGAAGTGGACCGTCTTGCCAGTATGTACAGCGTCTCAGAGGGGCAGGATGCACCAGCGGGGGGCGTCGGCAGACACTCCCTGTCCCCGCAGGCCCCAGGTCCCACTGGCCATCCGAAGCCTCCAGGGCCCCCAGCACGGCCTGCCGCCAGTGGCCCCCTGGCACCAATCCAGGCCACACTTTCGGCTGACATCCAAGGCAATGCACTAGTGCAGGCCCACCACCGGTGCATCAGAAACGTCCCACCGTGCAGTGCAGTACAGTGTCGGCCTGCTTTTATTGGAGCCTCCAGGGCACTCCATCTCCCAGGAGAGCTGCCTCATGGCAGGCCGCATCGCAGGTGGGCCGGCACAGGATCCCTTTCAACCATTTATAGCAGTGGGGGCTCAGTTTTTGGGATTTCGGTGGGAGCCCCCAGGTGCCAGAGCGTGTACGCTATCATCAATGGGGTTGCATCGGCCCAGATGTGTCAGGATAGCGCAGGATTTTGCTCTCCTTGGTGAAAGCTACTACAGGGCACTTCTAGTCGGCCATATTACTTAGCAACACCCCCCACATCATCCAGACTTATATGTCAAGTGCCTGCCTGAAGCTCAAACCAACCAAGACAGATTTTCTGTTGGTTTGCCAAGAACAAGAAACAGTACAAACACAACTCAATGACATTAATCTTGACAGCTTTGAACCCCAACTTTCACTGACTGCCAAGTCATTGGATTTACCCTGGACAGCAACCCACTCTCATGCAACATTTTGTCAAAGACAGCCTGGTACCTGCTCTATCGCCTAAACAAAGTGAAACTATTACTTCCAGGAAGTGACTTCAGAACTGTTGTTCAAGCCGTCATACTCTCACATCTGGATAGTGGTAAGGTCCAATTCCATGGCTCCCAGACTCCACACTGACAACCTTCAAGCGCATCCTAAATGCCATACATAGCATGTCTCATCCAGGGCCTGTAGAAATATGATCATGATCATAATGGAACTCCATTGGTGCACCTTGATGATCCAAAACATCTTCAAAACCAGCTGCATCATTCTCAAAGCCATCACAACCATCACCCCATCATATCTTGAAGACAAGCTCACATCTCTGGAGGTATCGGCACACCCGCATCCAGGGCACCACCAAACTGCAGACTAAGAAGTGTAAAAAAGAAACAACAAGGCTGCATGGCTTTTTCATCTATGCACAGAGAATCAGGAACAACAACATGCATAATAGGGCTCAAATAGGGCTGCCCCAGTGCTGCTCCAGTTTAGGAAAGAGTTGAAGATGCATCTCATGAAAGAACTCTACATCACAATGCATTAATAGTCCACAAACAGGCTACCTCTCCTTTCACTCTTTGACTGTATGCTTGTCTTTGATGCTGTCCTGCGCTCCTCTGCCTTTTGGCTAGGTTCACTCTATAGAAATACAATATACATACATACATACACTCATACTTACTTAAATACATACTTACTTACATACATACAAATATACATACAAGGGTTATACAAGTTAATTTAATGCTACTTTGATTAATTTTAAATGATTAGGTGTTAGGTGAGGTTTAATTATTTACATAATCTGCATTCAATTTCAAATACCTAGGGTTTTGATAAGATTTGAAATTAGGATTATGTTAAGGCCAATATTTATTTGTGTAAATGTAATATATTTATTTTATACAAATTACCTAAAATGTAAATAAATTAGGGAAAGGGGTATGGTTAGCATTAGGGTCGGGTTAGGGACAATTATGCTATGTAATTTAATTTACTGTAAAGAAATCAATGGTTAGGTATTCAATTTTAAATAACAAATTATTTAAGTAGTAATGTATACTTATTTCACAGTTAATTTTTTAAAATAATATTTTATTTGTAACTGATTAAGGTTAGGGCTGATAATGCTTTATAATTAAATAGAAATCAAAGTAATTGAACTTTAAATGAAAAAGATCGATATAGTTGTCGATTTGGGTGGTGGGGTTATGTAGAGGTAAACCATGCTAAAAATGTACCTTGACGGTCTGATTGCTGATGAGGTAGAGGTACTGATGTAGTGGTGCCTCAAGAGAGTGGTTCTCAAGGTCGTAACATACACCTTTGATTGGACATTTAAAAGGGGTCTCAAAGTCATGTGAATACCAGCCGCACTAGATGTGTCAGTGGCAATAAAACTGGCACCCCTGGGAGTAGTGGCAGTTGTAGTACTTCTAAAAGTGGGAGAGTGGTACAACCAGCAACAGCAATAGCCCTAATCTTAGTGCCAGTAGGAATGCTAAAGTAATAGCGGTAGTAGGAGTCATACTTGCAATAATGGTGGAGGCAGGCAGCTCTGCCGGGTTTGTACTATGTATGTCTATGGGGAGAAAGTAAACAATCACCATGTATATAAATACATGTGCAAGGACAGAAGTTGGATTTATTGCTGGCCAGAGGATCTACGAACTGGATTTACTAGAATGACCACAGAACAATTCTTGTTAATGGTGACAAAAAGTAAGCATACATTCACCTTTCACCCCCTTTCACTCCTTGTGTTGTTATTGATTTGCAGAAGGCACTCTCCTTTCTGTGATGTTTATTTCTGTTCTAAAACCTGCAAACATTTCACAAAATGGAAGAAAGTTCTTAAAATGAAATTAAATAGAACATAAAACATTTTTAACTGTGAAACCGACAACAGTTAAAACAATAATAGTATGGAAGAAAATGTAAATTTTGAAAACAAGGGTATGTTCCCTGAACTCCCTGTGCTGCCAGTGATGTGCAGAAGGGCCTTCTAGTTCTTCTCTGAAGTCTCCTTCTGTTTCAGGGACTGAAGACATGACACAGAATGGAGGACAATTCTTAAAATGAAAACAGAATTAACAGATAACGATTTTTAACTGGGAAACCGACAGCAGTTCAAAGAATAATAATAGGGAAGAATATTTGAATTTTAAGACCAAGCGTGTCACCTACTCGCCTTTAAGCTTCCTTGAGTGAGACATCTCTGAGATAGTATACGATCCGCTCGATTAATTTAGGTCTCACTGAAAACTGAATGTACAGTACTTGTTTGATGAAGCGATTTTAAAGTACAGGCATATTCACTTTTATTACGTGGTAACTGTTTTTGTGAGATGGAAGTATTTTCACGGGCGAGGGTACCGTTTTTACGGTCTAAAAATACATTATGGTCAGTCTACTGTTAATCAACCTACCTCTATAATGAATTCTTTGACAGGGAAATGATTTTGCGGTGAAAACGTTCTGCACTAGATAAATTCTTAATGACGGAATCTAGGCCAAAGCTTTTGAATGCTGCTGCCACAGGAGCTTTTCAGTTTCAAAAGGCTTTCAAAATAATTCACCATGAGCCACACGATTAACTGAAATACCGCAGAGCTGATGTAAAATAGCCAGAATCCTGAATAAACAGTAATGTTAAACGTAAAAAAGAAAATGGTTAAATTAGTATCAATTGCAAAAAAATCTCTTTGCAGCCAGGGAGTTTTGACTTGTTGTAATAATTTCTGTGCAATGCCTGTGTCAGAATAATAAAATGGTATTCTGGGTTTCTTTTTTTCCGACAGGGGATTCTTTATGAGTCAAAATTTGGCAGGTTGCTTTCTACAGCTGTCAAATCTACACCTCTCCAAAGAACACGCCCACAGCAAAGGTGAAAACATAAAGCAGCAGGCAATTAACATTACTAGTCCTGTTATAGTTCAAACAGCTATTCCTCCTATAAAGGTCTCAATCGCCGTGGTAGCCTCTATGGACCATAATGAAACACAGGCAAAGCCAATAGGTCTAGCTTAAGTGCACTAATCCATGCAAACAACATTTATGCCTTCCTGTGTGTGAATGCAGTAGCAAATTAAAGTCAAATCTATTGGTTTTTCTGATGCTTGTTTAGCTCCCAAGTTGCCGGTACCCTACATGGCCCTTACTGCCAGCTCTGTGCCCTGTGTCCCACTTGCATTCTGTGCCTCCATTGGTTACCCCTTTGTCATGCAACCTCCTAATTCCCCATCCTCTCATCTCCCAGTGACTCCTCTGCCCACTCACCCAATGCTGCCCTCTACACCACTTCAGTCAGATCCCAGAACCCTTCTGTACCTTCAAGACACACACACTGCTATGTTTCTCTACTCTGGTACTACCTCCCCTGATATAGGATAATGGGCCCACTTTTGCAATGTGGAAAATTGATTTGTTTCTGGGGAATATGGTCCCAATGATCAGCTTCTGTATTTATTTCTAGTCTTTCTACCATTGTTTGTTCTAAATGGTAGACAATCTCCATTCCTTGTATGTGATAGGATCTTATTGATCAATTACATTGCCATCGACTGAGCTGTGGCACCTTAACTAGTTTTTCTAAATCTGTTACTGGCCTAGTACCCCATTCCTTGGTATTGGGCAGCATCAACCAATGTCACTTCTGTAGCTATGTGAATCACTCTTCCTACTTAAGTGCTATTTGTCCCTAAATTGGGAAAGTTAATTAACTTCCCCCTTCGCGAATAAATCTCTCACTACAACACATCAACTCTTTCTCCAACCCTGAAATGTTTGTCATTCCACCCCAAGAGAAAACTCAATATTTCTTAGAAGCACATTGAAAAGTGAGAGGTATGAAGTAAGCTTTCCCTTAAAGATTCAAAATCCTCCCAAATGTTTACAGCCGCCATGTCCCTGGAGAAAAGTAGAGCTGCGGTTCTCTCTGAGCCCTAGGCAGCTAAGCGGTTTATCATAGTGCCCTGAAAGGGTAAGTTCACAGTACCACCATTCTTTTTGTGTGTCTATTTGGGACCATCCCAAAAAGAATCTCGGATACAATGTCTAATAATATTGAAGGAGATGCAGTATGCCCTTTCACCCAATATGTGCATTTTTCCGTGGCCAGATATAAAAACGTAGGTTTTATTGTTGGTCATTAAAATAAAACATAATCAAGAAATTAATTTCAATAAAATTGAAACACAAAAGGTATATAGTTCCAAAAAAGGTAAAAGAGTTACTCAGGTTCATTTTCACAAACTACTTTTTGTAGTAAATAAGTAGTACTGCAGTAGTACTATTTACATAATGCAAAATGCTATTTGCAAACTTATGAGCTGATACTTCTGACTATATCTTTCTTATTTTTTCTGTGTGGACATCTCCCTCAAGTTGGCGTAAATCTCTGCACAAGTAAACATACATTTCAGTAGTAAATGTGGGAAGTACCATGGGCGAGGTGGGAAAATAGGGAATATCTACCACTAAATGGGAGAGGTTTAGAGGAACTTAAGGGACATGCAAATGCACACCCACAAAAGTGTAGGATCATTGCTATTCGCTACCTATACTTCTAGGGTAACTACAGGTGCAAAACTAAGTGTAATAGTACCCCCAGGTCAATCTTGTAGTAAGTCAAGAACTAAGGTATGCGGACTGTGTGCCATGTTTATTTTGTCTATGAACAGTTCGCCACCTGCCCTGCAGCACCTAATTAAACAGCATTGCAGTTGGAGGTGGCGAAGTTCAGGTGGGCAGGGTGGAGAGGGGAGCGTGGGGCAAAGCGGCACCCCCATAAAAAAAACGGTACGCACCTCAGGGCAAACACCGGCGTCAAGAAGGTGTCAGTGTTTCCACCACAGTGAAATGTCCACAAATCAAGAACTACGCATGTCCATGCACAGGCACTGCAACACACTCCTACAGAAAGTAATGGAGGCATGTAAATAAAATATATCCTGAGTGATTGCATGAGTGCAGGGGTAGTGCCTGGATGATTGAAGGAGTGCATACATAGTGCCTCAGTGCATGGATGAGTGCATGGGTAGTGCCTCGGTGATTGGAGGAGTGCAAGGGTAGTGCCTGGGTTATTGCATGAGTGCATGGGTAGTGCCTGGGTGATTGGAGGAGTGCATAGTTAGTGCCTGAGTGATTGCATGAGTGCAAGGGTAGTGGCTGGGTAATTGGAGGAGTGCATGGATAGAGACTGAGGTAGTGCCCGAGTGCATGGATACGTGCATGAATAGTGCCTAAATGCATAGATGAGTGCATGAGTAGTACCATGGTGAATGGATGAGTGCAGCAGTAGTGCCTGAGTGATTACATGAGTGCAGGGGTAGTGCCTGGGTGATTGTAGCAGTGCATGGGTAGTGCCTGGGTAAATTGAATTAGTGCAGGAGTAGTGCCTGAATGCATGGATGAGTGCATGGGTAGTACCTCGGTAATTGCTTGAGCGCATGGTAGTGCCTGGGTGATTGGAGGAGTGCATGAGTGCAGGGGAGTGCCTGAGTGCATGGATGAGTGCATGGGTAGTGCCTCAGTGATTGGATGATTGCATGGGTAGTGCCTGTGTGATTGCATGAGTGCAGGGGTAGTGCCTGGGTGATTGGAGGAGTGCATAGGTAGTGCCTGGGTGAATAGGTGAGTGCAACAGTAGTGCCTGAGTGATTACATGAGTGCAGGGGTAGTGCCTGGGTGATTGTAGCAGTGCATGGGTAGTGCTTGGGTAAATTAAATGAGTGTGGGAGTAGTGCCCGAGTGCATGGATGAGTGCATGGGTAGTGTTTGAGGGAATGCATGAGTGCAGTAGAAGTGCCTCTAAACATTGTTTCACATTATCATGCATACTACATTATTTGTTCTTACCTTTTTTAGTAATGTAGATACAAAACTCAGTGGAACTATTTTAGAGTAGTTTTGTTGTAAACTGAATTAAAAATCTTTTCAAACTTCACCATTACCTTCTGTAAAAATGAAGAAAAACTTATCGAATGTAATATTATACTTTTAAGAACACAACATAATTTTAGAATTACATAACATTTTCAGTTTCCCTTCTTTGCTGTTCTCAGATTCTACTGAATTTCACCATGCACAGTGATGTTAATGTTGTATCATCATACAACAGCGGGAAACAAAACAATCAATGAGATTGTAAAAAAAAAAAAAATCAGCGTAAAGCATTATTTAGAATATTTGTAGCTATGTGTTTTCCTATCTACAGTTTCTTAAATACATTCTTCAAGTGCATTAAGTCTTTTATTTCTCTCAAGTACATTTTGTAAAATGTACACTCTCATTCACATCTCGTATAATATAGACAACAAATATATAAACTATTTGTTTCTAAACACAATTTTCCAAATGCAATATGAATTAGCAGAAACAATAATACATAAACTAATCTTCCCAATAGGCCGAATAATGTTTCGGAAACTTTTGCTTTGGAAATATCCAAAATAAACTCATTAATTTGTGTTTACATCTTCCCAATTGGCCGAATGATGTATTCAAAACTTTGGCATCAAAAATATCAGATATGAATTTGGTAATTCGTAAGGCAACCTATATTTGAATTCCAAATGGGCATCATTGCAATGTGTCCATCCTTTATTGCACTTTAAATATACAGTATAGTGTCCAGATGTTGTAGTAGGTCCATCATGTAAAATAATAGCCACTGCTTTAAAAGTTCTTTCTGAAATTGATACTTGACTTGCCTCAAAATGTTTAATTTTGGTTTCCAATTTTCTTCCATTTGCTCTATAACGTTGTAGCATTAAAACAACATATTTTCCAAATCTGTCTATAAATAATGTTGACAACATTTCTGATTTACAATGAGAACATTTCATATCTTGATTAACTGTTTTTACTAATTTGTTAAAAGATACTGATTTGCAATCTGGTATTGTAAAGTATATGAATCGTTCAGTGTCTATTTCAGTGGTAGAAGAAAATGAACACTCTTCACATTTATGATCCCATCTGTAACTTAGTCCAAATAAATTTTCAATTTCTATTCCTTCATCTTCCAATACACCAAGCATAAGGATTAGAAATTCCTGTGCATCTTGTTGTATATTGAGTGTAAATTTCAAAGAACCAGTACATATCCAAAAGATGCCGAATGCCTGAAGCAGTATGGATTTTACTTCTGTCAGTTACCAACTTTTGAAATACATAATGTAGTGAAGAACAGAATATTTTTTCATGAATTTCCATAATCTCATGATGAAGATCTTAAAGTTAAAGCACAACATTCAGAATTACATTAGCATAGCAGTTGATACCTGAACTATTTTCTAACTGGTATTCTACAATATCATCAACAGTGTCCATTTTCTTTTTCTTTGCACCTTGATGATTCTCTTCAATTGTTTTCTTTTTTTGAATCTCAGTAGAATATTTGTCATATTTCCGTTTTGGAAATACTACACGTTTCTCATATATGGGATATTCACCTAAGTTAGGAGCATAAAGTCTTCTTAACCAATTTTACTCTCTTACACAATTTGCATCAGCACTAATCTTTTTCTCATCAAAATCAATCAAATACAAACCAGATAATGTTCTTACTCGAGACTATGCAATGTATGCCATACCCTCTTTAAACACTGTACTTCCAATATTTACCAAAGCACTGTCTACACTTAAACCTTGAGATTTATGAATAGTTACTGCATATGCTAAAGACAGAGGAAACTGTTTGCTATGAACATACAAGTCTTTGACAAGCAAAAACGTACAGCACAACGCCCAATCTGTCTTACCTCTTCAATCTGATCAAATTTACTCTTCAAAAATTCAATTCCATCTCTGTTCTGAAAATTTACAAAATCAACAACTTTTCCCATTGCTCCATAAACTAAACTTTCTTCTACATTCAATTTACACCGTAAAATTACCCGACAGTTTATACATACCTGTAAACTCTTTTCTAAACCTGCAGTCTTAGATACAGACTTTTCCAAAGAATCCAATTTTGACTGTAATTTCTCTGAGAGAAGAATAGTCACTCCTTGGTGTTCCATTTTATCAATAGCTTCCATTTTCACTATTGGTTGTTCTTCCAGTTTCAAAAGGTCTTGATTGAATGTAGAACACGCTTGCAGTGTAGGCATTAGGCAAACTATAGACTTCTTTCCTCCAAATTTTTTTTTACATTATTTCAGGTGCTGTGTTTTCGGTTGTAAACAAGTTCCTTAGTAGCCAACTTTGTAAAGCTTGTTTAGCATGTTTCGTCAAAACACCAATTCTTATATCTTTAAGAATATTTCCATAATCTTCATCACTTGCTTGTTGCATATTCTTAATAAGTTCTTTATATTCAAAATGTAACCAAATATTCACATATCCAATACTTCCCAAAGATTTCCTAGTGTCTCCATGGACAAGTGTTTTAAAAACCGGTTGACCTTTTACAGGAGTAAGTTGTAGTAGATCGCCGAATACAATTACATGTTTTCCTCCAAACAGAACATCATAATCTGTTTTTAAATTCTGTTGCATTCTTAAATGTACAAAGGCAAGCATTAAGTTTGAGACCATGCTCAACCCATCAATGATTAGAAGTTTCATTTTCTTCAGTACTCTTGAAACTTCATAACAAGCTTCTCCAGATAGCTTTTGATATTCCAATTAATTTTCATGTTCAACTGGTAGCATAAGTAATCGATGTAAAGTAATCCCTTTAATGTTGTGTGCTGCTAATCCAGTTGGAGCTGTTACAACACAAGATAAATGTGATTCAGTAGTTTTGTGTAGATAACTGGTCAAAACTTCAATTAAGAAACTTTATCCTGTTCCAGCTTGACCACTGATGTACATTAGAATAGGTTTAAATGATGTGCATTTGCATTCTTTTTTTCATGCAGCAAACCATGCTGTATCTGTCCTGTCACTTGCTGATATATTTCTTTTTGTTCAATATTTAGTTCTTCTTCCAACTTTCCCAACTGAATAATATCCTGTTATGCTTGTTCCATTGCCGTTTCTACTCCATTCATGGCTATTGCTGCTTCATTTTCAATAATTGGTTGTCCTACTGGATCTTGACTTAGTGGAGCAGGACTTTGACTATCTCGAGAACTGTCTCTAGCTATTTCAGCTGCAATAGTAGTTTCTTGTTCAATCTCATCATTTAACATTTGTAGATAAGTTGGGAAATTTGTGCATTGAATGCTATCTTTACATGCATTAAAAGAATCTTCATAGCAGTCGAAATCTCCAAGTAATTCCATTTCACTACGCCAAGGCTTGAACAGTTGCAGAAGGATGTATGATGTAACAACGCGATCAATTAGATCGCGGTACATTACATCGCTGTCTTTACAACGCAAGTCGTTACCACGACTTGCGCTGTAGGGCGCTGGACTTAGGAATAGTATGATTTACTATTCCAACTCCAGCCTACGTACAGTAGGGAAGGTGTTGGAATAGTAAATCACACTATTCCTTAGTCTAGAGCGCCCTCCAGTGCAAGTCGTGGTAACGACTTGCGTTGTAAAGGCAGCGATCTAAATGTACTGCGGTGTTTTGACCGCGTTGTTAAGGTTGTTTCCCGTTGCAGAAGTGCTAAATAGAAAAATTCCCTGTTATCTGGAGTTTCGCAACTGAGTTTTCTGTGGTTAATAAGATTTCCTTTGGCATGTTTTACCAAACATCCGTCACATCCAATTACTGCATATTTTTCTTCATTTACATTTTCTGTAACATTTCTCTTTAAGCTGTAATGTACTTCTTAGAGACATAGGTTTTCCAGATCTTGATTCCTTATGGGATAGTACGTATCCAACATATTAGTTTTAACAATATCTGAACTTTCTGGTTCATTCAATGCTAAGCATTCGATTTCTTGTAGAGATTTCAATACTCTATTTCGTGTGGCGGCAAGACCTAGACTTACCCAAACGATTCCTCTTGACTTTGAATATAAACTGGCAGAGCTCAACCGATCCGAACATTCATAGGATCCAATCTCTCGATCAGAAAGCATTTTCAAGCTAAAGCTGTACAATTTCTTACCAAGACTCTTCTCTTGTGAAATTTCTTCCCACATTTCTTTCAACTCTGTCTTTTCAGATTTGGTTATATATAACGTAACATAGCGAGCAACAGCAATTGAATTATCTGCAACATACTGGATATCCATGTTTGCATTCCCCATTCTCAAAATCACTGGATTGTAGTCATTAATATACTTTGAATCTTCAGTTCTTTTTAAGTTGTATGTATTCTTTGGAGATTTTCGAGTTATTGTATGCCTTTCGGCTGACATAAAACTATTGACTCTTCCGTTTGAAATTTTTGGACGTGGGAATCCAAAACGACAATTTGTATAAAATCTTTCCTTTGACTTGTATTTTCGTCAACAGTATTTTCCACATCGATGACTTTGAATCCGTAAAACTTGTTGTCTCAAGCTGTTTTCTCCTCCTTTTTTTGGAATGACACAGGTAACATACTCTTCGATGAAAGACAAAACACTTTCATCAGTATCAGTTCCAAATTTTGGTGCATTCTTGATCCATAATACCATGTGTATATGAGGAGCACCTCTGGCTTGGTACTCCTTTCTCCAAAAGAAATCAGTAACTACTCCAAGAGGTGGATTATTTTTATTGCAGATAAAAGACATCATAGCTTGAAACCTATGATTAAAATATCTGCACACATTTACAGGATCCAAGGAACAAGTCAATGTTTTTTACATTTGAATTTGCTTGTCGTAGAAATTCAAGTAAATCGCCCCACGCATTTTCAGCACAGCTAAGTGTTACAAACCATGTAGGGGTACCTAAGTTTCTTAACATACATTTAAGTTCTCCGTGATGACGATACCAATACTTATTAGTACTACGTTGACACGCCATCAAATTAATTAACTGACATTCTAAATGATCGTTTCTTTATAGAACTTTGTTTATGAATTCCTTTGCAGAAACATGTGTAAGATGAATTCCTGTTTTTAATATGTGGTTCACTGAATATGAAAGTCCAGACAAGTCGCTTTCAAACAGAAGATGAAATATATATGGAATGCAGTGTCGAAATCTTGGATCTTCTGAGTACAATCTTGTTGAGCGGTATTCTGAAGCTGGAATCTGTACTGCTCGTTCATATCGTCCACCTTCTCCAGTGGGGAACAGCTGTGGAAAACAACGAGCTTCTAAACTTTTTTCCCATACACTCATGGGAGTTCCCTTTGCTTTCTTCATTTGAAATAATTCAATAGTGTTTCCAATCACTTCTTCTGAATGTAGAGTATGTATACTGTAATGTTCGTACATTTCTTCACTCCTGGACTTGTCCACTTTTTCTATTTGGCCAGTTGAAATTTCTGTTTCATCTTCTAAACATATGTGCTGTTCTTCCACATTTGCAGTTTTATAATAAATATTGTTCTGTACAAGATATAATGTAGCCTTTTGAAGTTTGGTGACATCTACTAACTCTTGCCATATTTTCCAACTCTTTGTTGGTACACCATTAACTAGACTAACTACAGGCTCATTTTCCTCCCTGTCTATACCAACAGTTTCAATATTTTTCTTAAAATCTAAAGGTAAGTACAGAACTCTTCCTTTCAGACCTCTTTGTAAATCTGTTGGAGGCAGCTTACCTGTTTTAGGCTCCATAGGAACTATAGCCTGAAACAGGTGCACAGATTGAATAAGAATGGACTCATATGCATTGAAATCTGCCAGTTCCGGAGGAATGGCTACCAACTCTAGGTTATTATGTACAGCTCTAGCTGGCATTTTGTTCTCTTCTAATTTGTTGTAACAATATTTACAAATACGTTGATCAGTACCCAACTCAATACGACCTTCCAACAACAAATAAGCACCAAATTGCTCCCACTTATCATTGTTTTCCTTTTGATTTTTTAAATACACATCAACATTCCTAGTTTGACTTCTATAGTGAGTACGTCGACAACAAATACAAACATAGTTTGGTTTTTCACATGAAAGTATCTTAAACTTTGTAATTTCTTCTGCAAACTTCTCAGTACTAATATCTTCCACCTGTTCTTCAACACCTACACTTATCAAGCTCTCACTTTCTCTACACTCCTCTATTGAACCAAAGAAATGAAACTGTATATCATCACAAACTTTTTTTACATCCGATACTGAACCATGCAAAAGAGCTGTATTCATTTCACTTAAAGATAATGCAGGACTTTTTACGTAGTACAATCTCCTTACTAACTTCCGCATTTCTGAGTGATGTACTGCTAACATTCTTAAATGATGAAAAGTACTTTTACACACTTTTCTATAAAGACAAGCCAGAGAATGACCCTGTAACTTAGTATATTTTCTTACTTTACATGGATATAGTCCTTGAAACATCTTAATCTTCTGTTTAACACTTTTTTGGCATATTGCCATAAGAAAACTCATAATATATCAATAGATTCCTGTCGAATTCTACAAATACTACTACAATCCCATTTATACACTGGAGCTTGTGTATGTCTCCCTTGAACTTCTTCAGCTATTACTTCTTTCACATTTCTAGGAACCATCTTTTCTTTTTCAATTGGACAACCATCTTTTATCTCATAACAACGACCGCTGGTATCAACTGCATGAACTAATGTATTTTGTTGAAAATATCTTTCTTCATTAAAAAAAGGCTCAGTAATAGAAGTGTGCCTCCATTCACCAGAAAAAGTTTTGCAAAAGTTACTTCTATTAACCAGTCTTTTTCTTTTGCTTTTCTCCTTCATAAAGTGCATTGTTTTATTTAATGTTTTCATTCTCTTCAATACCAATATAAATAATTTTCGTTTCAATTCAAAAGCAGTATATACTACACTTTCAATCTGTTGCTTCTTCTTATATGCTGCTGATCTTTTTTTATACTTTTTACAATCTTTTAATACATTTTGAATTACTCTATTACGAAACATACCTACATGTATGTCTTTAAATTGTTTCTATCTTTTTGTCACATGTGTTTCTTTTCCATTGTGTTTGTTTATTTGCTTCTCCTTTGTTCTAAACATTTCTTTTCTCCTTTGATTAGTATTTTGATCGTTTAATCTCTCCACAACTTTTTTAATAATTGTTTAGTTCTGTAACCAGAAGACACTTTATCCTCAGCATCCTTTTGGTGTTTTTGTACTCCACTCTTTTTAGTTTTCATTAAGTACTTCTGTTTCCTTTGTTCTCTTCTCTTTTCATGTTTTCTTGCCATCTTTTATTTATAATCCAATCAAAATATATTTCTAAAAAACAAATAATAGTTTGATTACTTTGGTAGATCAATTAATATTTTTAAATTGATAACACTTCAATTTTGAAAATAACAACTAAGCACAAAATTACAATTAAATTCCTATTGCATTTATAACACATAAAAAGAGAAAAGTATAAAAACGAGCAAAAGAACTGCAAAAACAGAAGAAAAGGTGGTCACACAGCAAAAAGGAGAAAGGGAAAAAAATAAAGGTTTAGATAAAGCAAAATGAAATACTCAAAGAACACAGCTACTGAAAAATTAAGAAATGCAGAAAGAAGCAACAGATGTACAGAAAGAGGCAAAAGAGGTGCAGAAAGAGGCAAAAGAAGTGCAGAAAGAGGAAAAAAGGTGTATAAAAACGCAAGTAAGGTACGGAAACAAATAAAAGGGGTGTCGAAAGAGGCAAGAGGAGTTGAAAAAGAAGTAAGAGAGGTACAGAAAGAAGGAAGAGAAGTGCAGAAAAAAGCAACAGAGGTGCAGAAAGAGGCAACAGCAGTGCTGAAAGAAGCAAGAGATCTGCAGAAAGCGGGGACAGGGGTGCAGAAAGAGGCAAGAGAACTGCAGAAAGAGGGAAGAGGGGTGCCGAAAGAGGCAAGAGGGGTGCAGAAAGAAGCAAGTGAGGTGCCGAAAGAGGCAAGAGAAGTGCAGAAAGAGGCATTGGATTAATGCAAGGGTACTGTGTGTGAGAATAGTTTAGTGCAAGAGTAGTGCTTCAGTAATTGTATGAGTATATGGGTAGTATGTTTATAGGTAGTTTCTCCTTAACTGTATGACTGCATGGGTAGTGCCTGAGTAAAAGGATGAATGTAAGAGTAATGGTAGGCATTGGGTGAGTGCATATGTAGTGCCTGACACAATGGATGACTGGATGGCTACTGCCTAAGTGAATAGTTCAGTGCTAGAGTAGTGCCTGGATGATTGAATGAGTGCAGCGATACTGCCTGGGTGATTGGATCAGTGCTTGAAAAATACCTGAGAGAAACTATGAGTGCAAGGCTAAAGCATGGTTTATTGCATGAGTATATGGGTAGAGCTTGAGATAATTGATGAGTGCATAGATACTGCCTGTGTGATTCTATCACTGCAGAGGTAGTACCTGGATGAATGTATGAATGAATGGGAAATACCTCAGAGAAAGTATGAGTGTTAAGTTAATGCTCGGACCATTGCATGAGTGCATCAGTAGTGTCTGAGTGAATACATGAGTGCATAGGTACTGGCTGTGTAAATATTTGAGTGGAATAGTAGTGTCTAGGTGAATATATGAATGTATGGTTAATGTCTAAGTGATTAAAAGTGTGTATAGGTAGTGCCCCCTTGATTGCATAACTGAATAAGAATGCCTAAGTGAATTCATGAGTGCAAGAGTGATATGAGCCTCTTTTCATCAATGCACACCTAGTGCTTGAGTATATAGATGTAATTCTCACTATATTCCTGAAAGCAAGCATGCATGTGTCTGTACCTTTTCCTAGTGGCATCATATATCAAAGAAACATACAAATAGATGGGTAGTGGGTAGTGCCTGAGAGAATCGATGACTGGATGGATAGTGCCTGAGTGAATAGTTCAGTACAAGAGTACTGCCTGGGTGATTGCATGACAGCAGCAGTACTGAATACATGATTAGATCAGTGCAGGAGAAATACCTTAGACAAACCATGAGTGCAAATCTAACGCATGGTTTAAGACATGAGTGTATGAGTAGTGCTTGAAAGAATGAAAAAGTGCATGGGTACTGCCTGAGTGATTGTATGACTGCAGTGGTAGTAATTGGATGATTGTATGAGTGTATGGGAAGTACCTGAGAGAAAATATGAGTGTAAGGGTAATGCTTGGGCCATTCTATGAGTGCATCAGTAGTACATGAGTGAGTAGATGAGAGCATGGGTAGTGCCTGACTGAATGTTTGAGTGGGATAGAAGTGCCTGGGTGATTGCACAAATCTATGGTTAATGTCTGAGGGATTACATGGCATGCATGTGTCTGTGCCTTTTCCTAGTGGCATCATATATAAAAGAAACATACAGATACATGTATACCAGAGTTTTATACCTCTACCATCTGTTTAGGCATAACAGGTGAGAGAATACATGTGCACGCAGACACATACCTCAGTCATAAGACTAAAAAGTCCCTTAAACTTGACAGACTGCACTTCCCATTTTTAAGAGACACCTAAAATTATGCGGCATACTTGAAGTGTATATCTCCATAAACCAATACGAGCTAACCTAATCACTAATCCTTCTACCAACATGTCTTAAACCACACCTTTGGGCTTCAGCTTCACTATTCAGCAACTACTCAGAGTGTTGGGCCTAGCCAAATACAAAGCAGCAACTTTTTCAATGTGTCTGTTAAAAGTCTCACCATATTCCAGAGAGCATGCATGCGTGTGTCTGTACCTTTTAAAAGTCCCATCATATATCAAAGAAATATACAAATAGATGGGTAGTAGGTAGTGCCTGAGAGAATGCATGACTGGATGGGTAGTGCCTGAGTGAATAGTTCAGTGCAAGAGAACTGCAAGAGTACTGCCTGGGTGATTGCATGAGAGCAGCAGTACTGAATGGGTGATTGGATCAGTGCAGGGAAAATACCTTAGACAAACCATGAGTGCAAGGCTAACGCATGGTTTGAGACATGAGTGTATGAGTAGTGCTTGAAAGAATAAAAAACTGCATGGGTACTGCCTGAGTGATTCTATGACTGGAGTAGTAGTAACTGGATGATTGTATGAGTGCATGGGAAGTACCTGAGAGAAAATATGAGTGTAATTGTAATGCTTGGGCCATTCTATGAGTGCTTCAGTAGTACCTGAGTGAGTAGATGAGAGCATGTGTAGTGCCTGACTGAATGTTTGAGTGGGATTGTAGTGCCTGGGTGATTGCACAAATTTATGGTTAATGTCTGAGGGATTCCAACTGTATATAGATAGTGCCTCCTAGATTGCATAACTAAATAAGAGCAAACATCTGAATACATAACTCCAAGACTGACTTGTGCATATTTACATTACTACATAGCTAGTGCATAAGTCTAGAGATATAATTCTCACTAAATTCCAGACAGCAAACACTAATCCTTCTACCATGTTACTATCTACAAACTATTTCAAAAATAATTTCATTACAATTATACAAAGTACAATAGAAATCTGTACATTTCATAACATATTTCATACATCACATTTCTCTCACAATTTCCACACTTGGAATTTTTTTTTTTTAATCTAAAAATATCACTAGAAACAATAAAGCAGTGCTGAATAATATATAATACACCTTACAAATGTGTTACTCACGTTTGAGGTAGTATTGCAGAATATCAAATATCAGAAACTCTTAAAGGAATTTCTTTTCCACACAAGAAATGTAATGCACCTCTCTCAGCAAGGTGAAACCAAAAATGGAAACTTTCCCTCTCTTTTTGCACTCAAATAAATGTAAGTATCAAATCGCATTGCTTCCATTATTATTTCAAATTGTAAAACACATTTCTATTGGTTAGACATATTAACCCTTTCTAACTGTCTTCAAATGGTGCCCAAACTGGTTCTGTAATTTTCTGGAGTCCCGACTCCATCGCGGTGCCTCAGTAAAGCGTCGCAATGGAACAGCGAACCCTTACGGGAGTTCAAAAACCTATTGTTAATAATACTAATATAGTTTTTTAACAACACACTACTTCTACACATACTACTGTCTTAGAAAACCTTAATTTAGTAACATTTCACTTATATTTAAGTTTCCATTCACATTTTAAATCCACAGTTAAGTTACAACCCTTCCCCCATTCTGCTTAAGGCCAGTTTCCATAGTAACAGTTCATGGAACATTCAACTGTACTGGCAGGTAACAAGTTCACCGTAGTTTCAAGTTCAGCACACAAGCTTACTAATGCAAACAGCAGGTGTGGTTTACTTTTGCAAAATATGTCCTTATGGTATCTACTGTACCTTTAAAACATTTTCTAATAACGAATCACAAACATGAAATCTCAGCAAACTAACATACATCCTATTTTTGAGTGCACAATCTTGATGAACAGCCAATCACTTATCAGCTTTTTAAAAAACAGCATCTTCTCCACTATTTTAGATATCTCTCATTCTACCAACTAACTACCTCAGCTACAGACATCTTTTCATTCCTTCCAGACATCCCTTCAAGATGCTCTCAGTGTGCATTGTAGGGAACAGCTATGTTTTCTGGTGCAAAAGGTATGCTGAACACAGAGGTATTGACAAAAATCTAGGTTTGCAAAATGTGGACATTAAATGGATTGCACAGAGAGGATTAAAGTGGCAGCAATTGTTGCCTTTGGTTAAAACCTTTTTGCATCTCCAACCCCCTGACCTCATGATTGTGCACTGTGGTGGCAAGGACCTTGGCACATTGACTGGGGTAGGTCTGGAAATGCTAATGAAGGACACCTTTGCAGAATTGATTGTTGGTTTTACCTCAAACTGTCTTTGTATTTTCTCTAATATATGTCAAAGACAGAAATGGAAGTGGTCAAATCAATTCTATCCACAGTTTGAGAAAGC
This sequence comes from Calotriton arnoldi, assembly GCA_963921515.1. Classification (NCBI taxonomy): domain Eukaryota; kingdom Metazoa; phylum Chordata; class Amphibia; order Caudata; family Salamandridae; genus Calotriton; species Calotriton arnoldi. Next base: position 42,465 of record CAWUFW010020736.1, on the reverse strand, counting down.
TAGGAAGAATGTCAATAAAGCTGTTTCTGCTTACCTCAGAGCCCATAGGATGGGCTCCATCTATAACAACAATCTACGTTTTGATATAGAAGTGATGGGATTCACTTCACAGATGAAGGAAACAAAGTGTTTCTCAACAACATTAAGCTGTGCGTCCACACTTACATGTAGCGGCAACAAACTCAGAATGAAAACAAGAGCTTTTTTTAGAGCCACCCTATAACCCAACAGTCAATCTTATTTTTTTTAAAACATACATACTCTTTTTTAATTTTGAGTGGAGTCACGAACCCATTGCGGTTACACGGGGGGCCACGCTAAAAGCAGCGATGGAGTCGTGACTCCAGGCATGCGAGAAAAAAAAAATGTCACCCATTCTCATTACTCAAACTCTGCCTCCGGAACCCCATCCCCGAGGCCCAGGCATTTTTTACAAAAAAAAAAAGCATTTTTCCCCCACGGGCATTTTTTTCTTGCCCCGGGGACCCCATCCCCCGGGGCATGCCCTCACATTGGGGACCGCTGGTGGAGCCCCAATGTCCCTGCGGTCCCAGCCAGCTCCCCGCCTCCCGCGGGAGCCGGCATTGGTTTTCGGCAAAGGTTACTGCAAACATGCAGCTCCCCCTCACCAGCAACTTGCTTTGCTTCGTGGAAGCAAGAGCAGGTTTCCACGAAGCAGCAGTGTTTAGCTAGACAGGGCGGGAGCAGTGCTCCCACCCTGTCATAGCAAACTGCAATGTCCCGGGGTGGGCACCCCGGGATATTGCTGGAGCCGGCCCTGGGGGGTGGCGGTCCCCAGGGCTATAGAGGGCTCCAGGAGGGGGGCCGTGCAGCCCCCCTCCCTTTGTATGCAAAACCCCAGGGAGGTGGTGGTCCCCAGGGCCGGGGGTCTGCAAAGGACCCCCATATTCTAATTTCTGAATGCCCCGGGGAGGTGGTGGTCCGCGGGGCAGTGTGGGAGGGCAGGAGCCCCCCCACACTTACTTTTAATTTATGTTGCCCTGGGGAGGTGGCGGTCACCGAGGCTGTGGGGGGGCACAACCCGCCGCATTTAAACATCGAAGCCCCGGGAAGGTGGCAGTCCCCAGGGCTTGGGAGGCCCACGAGGCCCCTGCACCCAAAATTTAAAAATGCCCCAGGGAGGTCTTGGTCCCCGGGGCTGCGTGCCCCCGCACATTATTAATCATGCCCCTGGGAGGTGGCAGACTCTGGGGCTGTGGGGGCCCACGCGGCCCCCACAAATATTAATAACATTGCCCTCGGGACCTGGCCCACCCGGGGGCTTCTACAAAATGAAGCGCGGAAGCCCGCGCTTCTTTTTAAAAAAATTTGCGTGGAATTCACAAACCCAATGCCAATCCCGCGGATTTTAAAAAAAATAAATGCTTTTTTTGGCCCTTGGGGTCCCTGTGGGACCCCTTGAGCAGGCCTAGGGGGTCAGGGTGTTTCTACCCTGCCCCCTTTTCTTCTTTTTTAATCGTTTATTGACCCTTTTGCTTGTGACTCGGTTCAACCGAGTCACAAGATGGCTGCCAACACTTCTTGGTTTGGAGTGTTGGCAGCCAATCAGAATGAAGCTCGTGGTCGGGAGGGTTCGCGGAGCCACTGCAGTCACTAGATATCGATATTTTTTTTATTTTTGAATTTCTCAGGAACTACTGAACGGATTTACACCATTTAAAGCAAAGAGTGCACTCTGAACAAAGAGCTACATCGCTGCCAAATTTTGTGTAATTCCGTTCAGCAGTTCGGGCTGTAGCTGCGACAAAGGTTTCCTACAGAAATTAACATGGAGAACACGTTTTGGGACCCCCCTTTTTCTTGGCCCCCGCTTGACGAATCATCCCGAAACTTTCAAGATAGGAGCTGACCTGAGCGGGCCATTAGCTTTGAAAATTTCGCGAAGATTTGTCAACCGGCGCCAAAGATATTAGCAAATCAAAAAACGCTTTTCCTATGGAAACTAGGTCCTAACTATAACTACCTACTGGCGATTGCCAGTAGGTTATATATATATCCATCTATATATATATTTCCAAGTAGGATGTCCTCAATGAGGGTTCTCTTCTGTAAGATGGATATATAAATATATATGTATGTATATTCAAAGAAAGAAATGACATGGGGCGCACGGACCCCCCAAGCCCCGGGGACCACCACCTCCCAAGGACTATAGTAAACATTAAAGACAACCGGCCCAGGGGACCACCACCTCCCTGGACCAAATACTTTTTAAAAATGAAGGAGGAGCCCACACAACTCTACTCCTGGGCCAAATATGGCCCCATGGACCACCACATCCCCAGGGCTGGCCTGAGCACAGAGAAGGAGTGGGGTTGCGAGTGCCCCTCCTGGAGCCATTATTGGCCCTGGGGACCTCCAACCCCAAGGCCGGCTCCTGCTATGTCCCAGGGTGCCCATCCCTGGGACATTCCCATTTGATTTTGCTTGCCGGGAGCTGACAGCTCCCACCAAACAAAAGCAAACACTCTGCTTCCAGCAAGCAGGAGCTCCCAAACCACTCCTGCTTGCTGGAAGTGGAGTTTTCATCTCTTTCCTTGCCTGCAGACATGCGGGCAGGGAAAGAGATGAAAGTATTGCTCTCACACGCAGGGAGCTGTATTTCCAGCAGCTCCCTGCATGCAAGAGCAGTGCCAACTCCTGCAGGAGGCGGGGAGCCAGCTGAGACCGTGGGGACCTTGAGGCTCCACCCAAGGTCCCCAGCATGCAGACTGGGTGCCCTGGGTGGGACAAGGGCACCCAGTGAGACATGGCCGGGCCCCGGGGATGAGAACCCCAGGGCCAAAAACGGGTTGGAGAGGGAGTCGCGCAGCCTCCCTCCCCCATTAAGTCATGGCCGGGCTGTGGGGGATGGGATCCCTAGGGCCGTTCTGGCCCTGATGCTAATTTCACAGAACAGGAGGCACTTACAAATATAAACATAGCAGGTGCCCCCGTTGAAGCTCCACTTCTGTAAAGGACGTGTGATACTAACTCCTGGGCTTGGTGAAGGCAAAGCAAGTGTGTTTACTTGGCAATTCCATATTGAAAAGCGATCTGAAATCCTTTGTGGAAGTGGCTGCATCTTTGATCTATTGGAGCACAATCTGTATGTGACTGTGATGAGTGTGTTCTTTGATGTTCTGTCCTGGTGAGAGCAGAGTCCATGATTGCCCCTTTAAATTATTACGAGTATGCAAATGTGCAAATCACCTGGAATCTCCCCCCACTTGGCCCCGCCACATCCAACTCAGTAGTATGCAAAGGTCTTCCCGCCCTTTGCCAGGATGATGGATAGCTTAACAAGCGGCCCGCAGCACATTTCCTGACAATTTTGGTGAGGAGTTCTTGATGCCGAGGATTATGAGGACATCTCCATCAAACAAAGAAGCACTTACTTCAAATAGTTAAAAGAAAGGACCCTTGGGTGGCAGAGATTTTCCTCTTTGTAGTCTCGTCGTCTTCTCTAAAGGAGCATTTATGTTATCACATGTTTCTGGATAAAGACGCACCAGAAACAATCACATTGCCAAAATGCACACAAGGTCACTGGTGACATTTCCTCATGCTTCATTAAGCAGCTGTGGTGCAGAATACACACTGGACATTTACGCAAAAAGGTAGCACTTAGTAATTGACCAGTGGAAAGAACTCCACCTGGGTAGATATTTTGTGCAAACTGTGGACTCTTGTTGGATAAAAGGGCAGGTCTGTTTGTGGCTGAGTCACTCACCCAGCTACTGAGACACCCACACAGACACTTAGACACCAACTCACACACTCAGGCATTCACACAGCCCTGACAGACCCACTCAGGCTTCATACACCCACTCACAGATGTACTCAGACACTCATGCACCCACTCACAGACCCACTCAAACACATACACCCACTCACAGACCCACTCAGATACTCATGCAGCCACTCACAGACCCACTCACACATTCATGCACTCACTCACAGACTGACTCACACACTCATAGAGGCACTCACAAACCCACTGAGACACTCTCATACCTACTCACAGACCCACTGAGACACCCACTCAGAAACTCATGCACCCATTCAGACACACCCTCAGACATTCGCATGCCCAATCACAGACCCACTGAGACACACACCCACTCACACACCCAGTGAGACACTTATGCAGTCACTCCCAGACCCATACAGATACTCATGCACCCACCCACACACCTATTGAGACACTCACACACTCCCCCACACACCCACTGCGATACTCCTGCACTCACTCATACACACACTCTCAAAGTTTACAACTTATAATTAGGAAATACAATTTTAAAAACTTTAGAAATTCACTAAAAAAAGACAAAGATTACAGGGATGTTATAATTAGGAAACAACATTTAAAAAAACCTTGGAAATTCACTGGAAAAAACAAAGGTTACAGGGACGTTATAGTTAGGAAATAGAATTAAACAAACCTTAGAAATTCACTGACAAAAAACAAAAGTTACAGGGACATTATAGTTAGGAAACAACATTAAAAAACCTTAGACATTCACTGAAAAAAACAAAGGTTACAGGGATGTTATAGTAAGGAACTAAAATAAAATTAACTTTGAAATTCACTGAAAAAAGAAACGGTTACAGGGACGTTTTAGTTAGGAAATACAATTAAAAAACTTAGAAATTCACTGAAAGAACCAAAGGTTACAGGGACGTTATAGTTAGGCTACGATTTCACTTATACAAAACCAGTGAAATTCAGCAGTTATGGTTACCTGAGCTAACTATAATTTATGCCCCCGCAATGCACTGCTTATGACCTCACATATTACAGCACTTATGACATTGTAGGTGACATCACCAATGACGTCTCTGATGACATCTCAAATGACATCACTGATGTTATCATCCACTGAGTGTAAGAGTTTCGAAAACGTTTCTGAGACTTACAAATATATACTAAACAGCTGCCTAAGTTAAATTACTATTCTTTCTGTACTACTAATGCGTGATACTATTGCTAAAATATGTCATCTGATTGGTTTTGAGAGTGTCTGAATCCACATGTGAGTGGCTAACTGGGTGTGTGAGTGGCTATACAGGTGAATAAGTGGGTGTGTGAGAGGCTGTATGGGTGAGTGAGTGTGTGTGTGTGTAAGTGGCTATATCAGTGACTAAGTGGCTGTGTGAGTGGCTCTATGGATGGGTGAGTGGGTACGTGAGTAGGTATATTGGTGGTGAGTGTGTGTATGAGTGACTGTATGGATAAGAAAGTGGCTGTTTGAGTGGTTAAGTGAATTAGTGTGTGAGTGACTGTTTTGGAGAGTGAGTGTCTGTGTGAGTGGCTGTATGGGTGAGTGAGTGGGTGTGTAAGTGCTTGTATGGATGTGTGAATGGATATGTAAGTGGTTATGTGGGTGTGTGAGTCGGTGTGTGAGTAGTTCTATGGGTAAGTGAATGGCTGTGTTGAGAGGATGTATGGATGAGTTACTGGCTGTGTGAGTGGTTGTATGGTTGAATAAGTAGGTGTGCGAGCAGCTGTATGAGTGAGTGTGTGGCTGTGTGAGTGGCTATATGGGAGAGTGTTTGTATGAGTAGCTGTATGGGTGACTGTTTGTTTGAGTGGCTGTATGAGGGAGTGAGTAGGTGTGTGAGTGGCTCTATGGATGAGTGAGTGGTTGTGTACTTGTATGGGTCTGTGAATGGGTATGTAAGTGGTTGTGTGGGTGTGTAAATGAGTGTATGAGAGGTTGTATAGGGGTGTGAATGGTTCTGTGGATGATGTAATCAGTGATGTCATTTGAGATGTCATCAGTGATGTTATCAGTTGTTACCACTTTCTTAGGTTTTAGTTCCTTTTCCAGGTTTTCATACTTACCTGTGCTCTCTCTCTGGGTTTCCACTCCTTTTTTCCTCTGGGTTCCACCCCCTTCCCCCACTGGCTACCAATTCCCAGGTGACTCTGGTGACCAGTATATACAGCCCCCTCGCCTGGACTCCGGTGCTTGGCTTATTTCGTTCGTGGATTCCAGTAACCCAGGCTAGAGAGCGCACAGGAGCGTGTCTCTATTCCCTTCTGTTCAGCCGTGTTCTCAGCAGATACAGCTGGGATACAACGCTGCCCCCTGTGACCTTTTGCAAAACCAAGTGGTTGGTGCTCGCAGCCGGAGCTGGGTTTTCTTCGGCGTCTGGCTGGCCTCATTCCTCGCTGAGTTGAAGCGAGGCAGGAGCCGTTACCACAAAGGCGGTAAATACTGCGAAGACATTTTCCTTTCACCTTTGGGTTGGTGCTCACGGCAGGAGCCGAGCACTCAGCCTTTTGTTTTGTTCGTTGTGGCTGCATGACTTTTGGTACGAGGCAAGAGGACGCCCGTACCGACTTTTAGAGCGCTGTTGAATTTTGTACTTTCCTCCAGTGTGGGGCGGAAGCCGCCCGCGATATTCTTTTGGACATTTCTTTTCCTTTCCTCACGCCGCTGCAACCGATAGCGCTACAGTGTATCCCGTTTGGTTCCTTTCATCGAAAGCGCGGCAGGAGCTGACTGAGCTTCCTTTGATTTTCTCCAACCGCTGTTGCGGTCATTCTTCTTGGTTTCCCTCGCAGGCGCACGGCAGGAGCCAGCAGCATCGCCTTGACCCTGTACTCCGGCTAGCAGTGAGGAACTGCAGTCAGGAGACTTTAACTTTGTTCGCTCTGATCCGCTTGCAGTCGTGGGAAGGCGCCAAGTAGCGGGACCCGCAAAGACCCTGTTTCCTGACTACGACTTCTCCTTTTAGTAAGGGTGAGTGGCTGTCCTTCTGTTGTGGGAAGGAAGTTGACTTTGATCACTGAACTGCTTGAGCCCCTCTGATCTTCCTTTCTCACCCTATTTACATTTTCCTCTCACTTCCTGTATTCCAGATCTGGGCGGCTCCTCCTCTGATGATTGGATCTGATTCCCTTCTTCCCGACCCTGCCACCCCTAGAACAAGCCCTTCGATTACCTGTCTTCCACGCCCCAGTGAATCTGGTGTGCTGTACCTCATGTCTCTTTCCCCTTGGGATCAATCGCCCATACTGCACTATACCGTGTGGAGGATTGGTCTGAAGGTGAGAGGGGGACTCTCTTCGCTTCCGCGGTTCCTGCTGTTCAGGTGAGTGGGATTGCGACAAAAAAGCCAAGCCCACAAAAATCTTGTACCGCCCAAGCGAAGATGGACCTGGAGGAGAATGCGGAGAACCGGTTCCCTGCTGATGCCACTCCCCTTACCACGGTTCAGGACCTAGCGGCCGCATTAATGGTTATGCAGACAGAAGTACAAGCACTAAGACAAGAAAACTATTCCCTGAGGAACGAGATCCTCAATAGGCCCGTAAGCACTGCATGGGGTCCTTAGGCTGGAGCTATTCCTAAGACGTCTCGACCGGTGGTACACCCAGCCACTTTCCATTTTGAGAAAATCCAACCCACTGGGGAGCAGTCTCCCGCCACAGTCACCATTGTTACGCCTGTTCCGATTCCGTTAGCCGCCCCTGAAAGGTTTAGCGGGGAAAGTAGTAAATACAGAAGCTTTATGAATCAGTGTCATTTACAGTTCATGTGTAGTCCTACAGCATTTCCCGATGATTCGGCCAAAGTGGCTTTTGTGATCTCTTATATGGTGGGTGTCGCTGCTAATTGGTCGATACCTTTAGTGGAGACTAATGACCCGCTGTTGCATGATTTTACTCGCCTTTAAGGAACAGATGAGGAAACTATTTGACAAGCATACCTTCATGCAAGCTAGTGACACCGAACTATTAAACCTTAGACAGGGGAAGAATACCTTGCTCACATATGTAACTGAATTCAATCGGTTAATAGCGGAAACTCGTTGGCCTCCTGATAAGAGAACGTCCCTGTTCTATCAAGGACTAAACGATGCTGTACCTCATGTCTCTTTCCCCTTGGGATCAATCGCCCATACTGCACTATACCGTGTGGAGGATTGGTCTGAAGGTGAGAGGGGGGACTCTCTTCGCTTCTGCGGTTCCTGCTGTTCAGGTGAGTGGGATTGCAACATCAGTGATGTCACTGACCATGTCCTGAGTGATGTAATATGTGTATTGCGGAGAGCAGTGTATTGCGGAGGCGTAAGCTATAGTTAGCTTAGGTTAATATAACTGCTGAATTTCACTGGTTTTGTACAAGTGATATCTGAGCCTAACCATAACGTCCCTGTAACCTTTGTTTTTTTCAGTGAATATATATATATATATATATATATATATATATATATATATATATATATATCATGAGGACTTTCTTTGGACGTCTATTGAGTATCTTTGTTTATATTGTTTACACAGTGGATCCTGGGGACCAGTGTGTGCTGGCATCCCTGGTAGTATGGTGTTGGGTGTCATTATAGCACCATTTCAAATAAACTTTTGCTGATTTCTTGATAAACACCTCCACATATATTTGTTCTAAGAGGTGCAGTCTTAAACCTCTACTACCTACCATATTGTAATCATGAGGATTGTATTAGAGCATCATTGCTGCACCTGCCCATGACAAAACGTAGGATTAGAAAATAATGGTTAAAATGCCACATGCATTCAGAGAGGGTCAGTTCATACCATGAAAATTTTATCACTGCAGCAATGGAATGCAATCTGCTGACAACAGATTTACCACAACATGCTGTGATGCTGCACCTAAATGAGGCCTAGAGAAAATACATTAAATTAAATGGTTCAAGGAGTAAGATTTTAAAAATACTGCATTCCATGAAACCCTGTATTTCCATATTTCCTAATAGCTGAGTTTTTATTACTGCATTATTACTTCACTTCACTAAGAATTTAGGACATTATTTGAATGAAGGGCTTTGCATTCTCAAAGTCTGCAAACTGCAGGCTTTTTATCTGCAAATTCTGGAGTTGCAATATACTGATGGCACATGACAAGCTGTAAATGTCTTTGTGACTCACAGAGTACAATTTGCTACTTACTGCTCATGAATTTTTAGAAAAAGGATGCGTGAAACGGGAGTCCTCTTTTCCTAGTGATTCACAATGACATGTATCAATGGTTTGTGACCACAATTGTGGTTGCGAACCATTGACAGGGTACTAACATCTGAAAGGGAGCTGTATCCATTGGCAAAGTGTAAGATATCTATGAGCTTTCAGTCTGTTAATATTGTCAGTGGCCTTAGTGCACATGCCAATTACTGCGCCATGTTCCGCTAGTGAGTGTCAGAGTCCCACAAGCCTTACCTTTTACTCGTGAGGCGATCTCGCAGAGGCGACATGAACCACCACCGCCAGTCCCCACCTTACCCTAGTAGATGTGTGAATGCTGACCAGGATGGAGATGGGACCGGGGGTAGAAGCCAGAAAAGGAAGAAACTTGAGGCTGTGTATGTTCCTGAAATCCCTCAAGACACGGGGTCTGTAAAGGAAGAATAAGGGCACAGCTTTTATCTCTGAAGCACCCGCTCCCTTCTTTAGTCTCAGGACTACTAGATCAAAGCAAAAGGACAGTATAATTTACCTTGTATGTACAAAAAAGAAGATATCAATAAGGAACAACAAAGAATAAGCGCTCCTGCGCTTCTACCAGGAAACAGAAAGTCTTCAGTGCACCTGTGAGTGCACGTGGAAATGTTCCTGAGTTTCAGTAACCAACAAATAAAGTACCAGCGCTGCTGCGCTTCGAAATCAAAATCATAAAAACTAGCGCTCCTGCGCAAATAATAAAGAGGACTTGACAGCACGCTTGAGAGCACAATCCTGTGTGTGGTAGCAGTGAAGAAAAGATAACCAGACTTCAAATAGGGGTAAAAAGACCAGAAGGATGCCTGCACGTAATTGCAGTCTAGTGTCAGGCAAGGTAGGGTAGCTATGCTCCTAGAACCGTCTGCCTAAGAAATAGCTACCTGCAGAAGAAGGCGCGGAGTACAGCAATCCATCCGCTGGTGGCAACGGCGTTAATCCAAAGCGCCGATGTACTGGCTGCGCCGGCTGTTATTCTCGTAACACCGGAAGCGCCGTGACCAGGGTGGCGTCCGCTTCCGATCCCTGAAGCTAGACCGCTAACCCGACTCCACATCGTGTAGCCGCGAGCACGCTGCATAAAGCGTGGCGGTCCCGCAGTCGTCCGTAACCATGACAGTACCCTCCACCAAACAGAACCCCCACCCAATGGTCAGATAGGAGTGGCGGGGCGTGGACTACCAGGGTGACCCACATGAAAGGCCCTAACCAACCGGGAAGCATGACGAACATGTGACAAGGGCTCCCAGGACCTCTCCTCCGGACCATACCCCTTCCAGTCAACCAGATAGAAGAGCCTACCCCTGGTCCTTCGGGAGTCCAGGATGGCACGTACCTCATACTCTTCGTGGTCATCCCTAAGTATAGGGAGAAGGAGGAGATGAGACCATGCACTCAGGGTGAGTAGCCCGCAGGAGGGACACATGAAAGACCGGATGGATCCTTAACTGAGGGGGGAGAGAGAGTTTCATGGACACACGGTTGATCACCTTAGCAATGACATAGGGACCCACGTAACGGGGCAACAGTTTCTTAGGACCATGCACATTGAGGTTCCGTATGGACACCCACACCCTATCCCCCACCTTGTGGCATGGCTCCACCTGCCTGTGTCTATCCGCAGCCTGCTTGTAGTGTGCCTTTGCTTTAGCCAGTTCAAATCGGGCCTGCTGCCAGAGCTCACAAAGAAAGCCATGATAGGCCTGCACCGTGGGTAAGGAACAGTTCCGTGGCTCTTCCCAGGGAACGGTTCGTGGATGTCGCCCCTGGAGACAGTAGAACGGGGACATACCAATAGCGGAATGTCTGCTGTTATTGTAGGCGTATTGCACCAACCACAGTACCTCTGACCAGTCCTTCTCTACGGACAACAGTAAGCAGCGGAGATATTGTTCCATGGTCTGGTTGGTCCTTTCCGCCTGCCCGTCTGTTTGGGGGTGATAGGCCGATGACAAGCGCACTTCCATGTCCAGGGCGTTGCATACTTCATTCCAAAACCGGGATACGAACTGGGAGCCCCTGTCCGTGATTATAACAGACGGTATACCGTGTAGACGTACCACGTTTAGCATGACGACCACTGCCAACTCAGCTGCCGAGGGCAGTTTCTTCAGGGGCACAAAGTGAGCCATCTTGGTGAGGTGGTCCACAACGGTAAGTATGGTGGTGTATCCTGCCTTCGTTCTGGGTAACTCCACCACAAAGTCCATGGAGATGGTATGCCAAGGGTATGGAGGTACTGGAATGGGATGCAACAGTCCTACTGACGATTGAGACGAGATATTCCCCTGAGCACAAACGGCACAACGTAGTTACGTGAGGCGTGCACATCAGCATCCATGGAAGGCCACCAGAAATGCCGCTTTAGCAGGTCCAATGTTTTGTGATGGCCAGGATGGTTGGATAACGGATGATGATGGCACATGTATAGAGCTTGTTGTTGGTGGTCGATCATTGGCAAGTAATAGCGATCTCCCTTGTACAGGAATCCGTTCAGCGCTGTGATTCCTTTGAGTTCTCCTGTCCATGTTGATGGGTCTTTCTGCTGTATGTCATCATATAATCGAGACAGAAAAGACGAGGAAAGGACCATCCCTTGAAAACAGCGCTCAGGGATAATGGGCGCCGGCTCGACCGTGGGCCTGGTGTCTTCGGTTTCATCAAGACGGGACAGAGCGTCAGCCTTGGCATTGTCTCTGCCAGGGCGATACATGATGTGGAAGTTGTATTCATTGAAAAACAGAGTCCAGCGCAACTGCCGAGAGGTAAGGGCTCGAGCAGAGCGAAGGAACTGGAGGTTCCTATGGTCCGTGTAAATGGTCACAGGGTGTTTAGCATCTTTAAGGTGATGGCGCCATTCCTCGAAGGCGGCCTTGATGGCCAGTAGTTCTCGATCCGAGATGGTGTAATTACGTTCGGCTGGCTGCAATCTTCTGGAGTAGAAGGCCACCGGGTGCAACAGGCCAGTTTTGGCGTCTCTTTGGGACAACACCCCGCCCAGGGCGTCTTGGGAGGCATCGGCCTCTACCACGAATGGCTGTTCGGAGTCGGGATGTATCAAGACCGGGGCTGTAGTGAATCTCCTTTTAAGGTTCTGGAAGGCTTGCTCTGCCTCATGGTCCCATGTGAAGTGAACGCCCTTGCGTAACAACCTGGTGATGGGAGTGAGAAGTCTAGAAAACCCAGTGATGAAACGACGATAGTAATTAGCGAACCCCAGGAACCGCTAGATGTGTTTCACGGAGGTAGGGGAAGGCCATTGCAGAATAGCTTCGACTTTCTTGGTGTCCATTTTGATCCCTCCAGGGGTTATGATGTGTCCCAGGAACTCAACTACACTAGTGTGAAAGACGCTCTTCTCCAGCTTAACGTACAATCTGTGTTGTTGGAGTCGTCGCAAAACAGTGCGGACATGGTGTACGTGATCAATGTTCTAGAGAAGATCAAGATATCGTCTATGTAAACGATACAGAACTGGTCTATGACATCTCTCAGGACTTCATCGATAAAATGCTGGAAGGCAGCCGGGGCGTTGCAGAGCCCGAAAGGCATGACCTGGTATTCGAAGAGGCCATATCTGGTTCGAAACGCGGTCTTCCATTCGTCACCCTTTCGGACCCTGACGAGATGATAGGCCCCACGAAGATCCAGTTTGGTGTAGAGGGTGGCGCCTTTCACCTGGTCCAACAAGTCGGATATCAGAGGCAATGGATACCGATTTTTTATGGTTATGGCATTCATGGCCCTGAAGTCGATGCACGTCCTCAGATCCCCCTCCTTCTTGGCCACGAAAAAGAGGGGGGACGACACAGGCGATCTCGAGTGATGTATGAACCCATTGCTTAGGTAGTCGTCGAGATATACACGGAGGTGTTCGTTCTCCTTTTCCGTAAGGGAATAAACACAACTACAGGGAAGCGTGGAACCTGGAATCAGGTCTATTCTGCAGTCGAAGCTTCGATGAGGGGGTAGGGTGTTTGCCCCCTTCTTGTCGAACACTGTTGCCAGGTCCAGGTATACGTCCGGCACATTCCCTTGCGTGGTCATAACCGTTCCGGTGAGAAGTAGCGCATGGGCCTGCACGTCCTTATTACCGGAGGAGTCCGTCTGTGGGAAACAGAGGGAAGAGCAATGAACCGAGTCCAAACGCATGACCCTGGACACCCAATCAATCTGAGGGTTGTGTTTCACTAACCATGGAAGACTCAATATCAAACGGAACTGAGGTGCGTCGATAACATCAAAGGCGATGGACTCCGTATGATTGTTTTCGAAAGTCATCCCCAGGTCCTCGGTCTGAAAGCGGATGAGACCAGAGGTGAGATCCGTGCCGTCCACTGCCTTAACTGTTTCAGGTTTTGCCTTCGGCACAGTGGCCATACCCAGATCCACCATATAACGATTGTCAATGAAGTTACCGGTGGCTCCTGAATCGATTAGGGCTGTGACCTGCCATACCAGGCCCTTCTGTGCACGTAAGGTCACCTCCACTCCCATATGATGGCTACCGTTGCAAACGGCAGGGGTCGGTGTCATGGCGGATGAAGAACCCAGGAGCCGGACCCCACTGTCTACTGGGTTTCCCCGTTTCCCGACCAGTCTCCCTTTGCGACTGGAAGAACAAAGGGCTTCTTCCCCCGTGTTCGGGTAGGTTTAATCGGACATTCCCTGACAAAATGCCCACTTTTGCCACAATACAAACACTGGTTCTGTCGTCTCCTTTTCTCCCGTTCTTCCTTGGTAAGGGGTCCACGAACCCCTCCTATCTGCATCGGCTCTGGTATGTCAGGGAATGGGAACGGGTCGTCGGCGGTCTTTTCTTTCTGCGCCAGGAACCGAGAATCATTGCCTCTGTACCTTTCTGTCTTACGCTCCTGTAGTCTGTAGTTTAGTTTCACCACTAAGTCAATGAATGGCCCTATGTCCTCAGGGGGATCAGGTATTTGGGATAGCAGGTCCTTCAGTTCGTCACGCAAGCCCCTGTAGAAGACTGACACCTTCTTGGTTTCAGGCCAGCGCGCCTCTATCACCAATCTACTGAAGGTGGTGATGTAGTGCAGCAAGTCTGTGTTACCCTGTTTCAAGCCGAGTAGTTCATTATCTGCGGCTTGTACAAATGTATGGCGGGCGAACATCCGTCGCATGTTATCCTTGAAAACCGGGAGGTTATACAACATGGGGTCGTCGTTCTCTACCAAAGGTATAGACCACTGGGAAGCATCGCCCCCCATATAGGAGAGGATAAAGGCGATCTTAGACGCGTCATCTGGAAAAGCGGAAGCACGAGCCATGAAATGTAAATGACATTGATGAAGGAAGACACTATACTTGGTGCTGTCGCCATAGAAACGTTCAGGTGGAGCCAATTGTACTGTGTGTGGTGCTACCACCTGTATGGTGGTGTCCGGAGCGGGGGATGCTGTAGTACTACCAGGTTGGAACAAGGGAGGTCTCAATAACCCTTCTTGTCTCACTCTAACGGAAGGAAACGGTCCCCAAGGACCCGTTCCACCGCCTGCAGCCTGCGTTTGCAAGGCTGTGATGTCCTGCCGTAAACTGTGGTTTTCTGCCTGCATGGTGGCAAGGATGGCAGCTATGTCCTGCAGGGTGATCTCAGGGTCACCCATGTCGCCTGGGCAAGATAGACTACGTGGGCTTTGGATTCTGTCAGAGTCCCACAAGCCTTACCTTATACTCGTGAGGCGATCTCGCAGAGGCGACATGAACCACCACCGCCAGTCCCCACCTTACCCTAGTAGATGTGTGAATGCTGACCAGGATGGAGATGGGACCGGGGGTAGAAGCCAGAAAAGGAAGAAACTTGAGGCTGTGTATGTTCCTGAAATCCCTCAAGACACGGGGTCTGTAAAGGAAGAATAAGGGCACAGCTTTTATCTCTGAAGCACCCGCTCCCTTCTTTAGTCTCAGGACTACTAGATCAAAGCAAAAGGACAGTATAATTTACCTTGTATGTACAAAAAGAAGATATCAATAAGGAACAACAAAGAATAAGCGCTCCTGCGCTTCTACCAGGAAACAGAAAGTCTTCAGTGCACCTGTGAGTGCACGTGGAAATGTTCCTGAGTTTCAGTAACCAACAAATAAAGTACCAGCGCTCCTGCGCTTCGAAATCAAAATCATAAAAACTAGCGCTCCTGCGCAAATAATAAAGAGGACTTGACAGCACGCTTGAGAGCACAATCCTGTGCGTGGTAACAGTGAAGAAAAGAAAACCAGACTTCAAATAGGGGTAAAAAGACCAGAAGGATGCCTGCACGTAATTGCAGTCTAGTGTCAGGCAAGGTAGGGTAGCTATGCTCCTAGAACCGTCTGCCTAAGAAATAGCTACCTGCAGAAGAAGGTGCGGAGTACAGCAATCCATCCGCTGGTGGCAACGGCGTTAATCCAAAGCGCCGATGTACTGGCTGCGCCGGCTGTTATTCTCGTAACACCGGAAGCGCCGTGACCAGGGTGGCGTCCGCTTCCGATCCCTGAAGATAGACCGCTAACCCGACTCCACATCGTGTAGCCGCGAGCACGCTGCATAAAGCGTGCGGTCCCGCAGTCGTCCGTAACCATGACAGTGAGGTCCGGATCATGACAATTTTATTTTTTAATTAAAGCTCCAGTACCGCTAAGCGGAAGGAGCTGCAATAAAAAAAAGTCATCATTAACTGGAAAAATGGGATGGAGTTTTTCTGTATCTCACAGATCTGCATCCCTACATTTACAGCCTTTTCAGAAATTTGCCTTATTAATGTTAATGGTGCAGAATTCAATGGCTCTTGCTCATTGGTCATTTTTGCACTGCAACATATTAAAGCATCAGTTGTAGTGCAAAATGTTCTTGTGTCGCAAACCAGGCAGTATGCAAAATCCAGGACAGCTTTGCTGCCCCAGAATAATAAATAGGGTCCAAAAATTTGATCATATGCAAATACTTGCTCTCAAGCACCCCAAATATAATAAGGCTATTTTAAGCCATCTAGAAGTTCTATGTCATCAAGTTCTGTGACAATATGAAGGCAAAATGTTGCAGGTTAGTGCCTTTACAATGTCAAAAAACACAAGGTGACCTGCAATACACTTTTTACGTACAATTCGGTTATTTTATTCTTGATATTAGGTGACATGAGTGGTTGGCAATCTAGATATTAGGCATCACAAGATAGTGGCAGGGAAACATCAAAAATCTGTTGCAAGCTCTGCTGCTTCCTCCTATTGTTTATGTCACTGGCAACGTTGATTTGATGATTTTCAAAATGAACACATACACACGCCATTGAGTCCAATCATCATGCCCTCTCTCCTCAGTAGCTCATCTTTAGGTAACACAAGCCTGGATCCCTCTGGGATTCTGCACTATAGCGTACTTTCCAACTGCTGGCAGAAAGCATTAGGGCCTAAGAACGATTTTTGGCAGAGCGGTGGCACAGCAACCGTCATGACACCGCTCAGCCGAAGGTAGCTGCTGCCCACCAGAGAACGACCAATTTTGACATGGAGGTCCCGCTGTAGTACGTCTTTCAAAGGCGGCGGTGCCTTTGAAGGAGGCTCCACAATGGGAACGTCACACAGGGTTCCTGCATGACATGGACTCGAAAGTCCATGATGCAGGAACCTGTGTGCACAGGGGGGCATATGTTGTGCCCCCCTGCATGCATTCCCAGTCTGAGGGGGCACAAGGTACCCTGTAGGGCTCCTTTTGTTTCAGCACCACCAGCCTTTTCATGGAGGAAAGACCTCCATGAACTCACTGACGGTCCTGAAACTTGTAATATGCATGGCGGTGCTGCAGCGGCACCACCTGCATATTTCATAGCCCTTGACTGCCACGCCACCGCCAGAAAACGGCCATTCCCTGGCAGAGACGGTGGTCCAATTACAGTCCGACCGCCCAAATCGTAATAGGGTGGTCTGGCCCCTGGTGCGGTGGTGGCTGGACCGCCACGGTCATGCCACCATTGGCCAGGGGGTCCTCGAACCGCCAGACTCGTAATTAGGCCCTAAGTAGAGAAACAGGGCAGCAGACGTCCAGGCCTCCTCCTTACTCGCCACTGGTGTTGTCGGGGTTCCTCTTTCTGGCTGGAACAGCAGCAGATACTCTATGCCTTTCTCTGGTGCTAGTGAGCGCCTAACTTTTACTTCTTTGAATATGGGATCCTTTCTACTGCCTCCAACGACAGCAGGGAGTGTATCCTCTAAAAAAAAAAACATCCCACTCTGAAGCTGACAATAAACAGTTCAGCCAAAGGCTGTGGACGGGTGGAGCACGGACAACTGCAAACCCTTCCTCAGGAACTGCTGGCCTCAGAGGGGCATTGTGTTATCACTACTCACCTAGAATACATTATTACAGATGAGTAATTGCATACTTTTTTATTTCAACTGTTTTTTATAGGAATATCGCAATCCTGCATATTTTAGATGCAATAATTTGCTAGTTTTGCAAACCATGACGTGTGTAACGATTCAAACTGGCAACATACATAAAGCATGTTATATAGGACGCTATATAACCTATATAGTGACTTCATACATTTCTTTCAATGTAGTTCAATACAATTCAATTAAATTATTTCCATCGAAATCAATCAGGGAGTAAATTTAAAGGGTAAATTATTTCCATTTGGAGTCTCATTATACTGTAACACCCTTGAGATTTCAGAGCACTTGAAATGAGGTTGGACCCAGACGGTTGGATTTTCAGATTGGGGCATCACACACAGAGTGAAATACCTCACCGGGTGCGGGGAAGGCTCTTCTGAAATTGTAGGATTTACGACTTCAGAAAAATCTCTCAGATGGCCAAACTGAGAAACTAGAGCTAATGAGAAAGTATTTGCTCAAATTCCATTCACGGGAAATAATACCACATCTCCTTCAAGTATGATGACATGTTTTTGTTCATTTATTAAATCCAACGTTTATAATAGAGCAAACTACCAGATAATTTAAAAACGTTTTGTTTAATTGTGTTGCACAGTATCGTTGTAACTATCATAACTTGTAATTGGACCTCAAGTTAATGATTGTACTTTTGCGTTTACATATAGAGGGACACTAATATATTTTTGGAACTTTCAATATGTTAATGTTAGTTTAACTTTTTAGACGACACCACTTAGAGAGGTCTGCTGGAATCCCATTACTGCTCGTTATTATATCCAGATGAATTCGAATTATTACAAATATATTCCAATGTACTTCCTTTCTTTCACTTCATTACTTATTTCTACTGCATTGTATTCAGTCCAAATAATTCTTCTGGTATTCACGCTAAAATATTAGGGCATTCCTTTCTAATCTAGTAGTGGAGCAGACTTCCAAAATAAATTCTAAGCTAAGTGTTATTTTAAAATCAGTTTTCCTCTGGAGAATTGAGTAGAGTATATGAACTGCCCTGTCTAACAGCGTTTAAAATAACTTCTATATGTGCTATCAGAATTCTACTATGAATACAACTAAAATGAACTATTGTCTGAACTTTTTTTTAAATTAAAGGAGTATTTGAGGTGAAACGCCCCCTGACATTACAGTGAAAATCAGCCAGTCATGTCGAGGTGAATATGAATGTATTCTGTTTATTTTATCAGGGTTGTTTATAGAAAGATATCTTAGGCCAAAGTGTAGTGAAGTTCTATATGTAGGAACATGACATGCAGCCAACATGTCTTATCACAGGGACATGCATCTATGTTAAGAATATGAGTTAAAGACTCCATGTGAGTACAAATCTAGAAGATCCCTGAAACACAACAGCTCATTGGGTGAGGCGAAGGATGGGAAGGAGACAATTGAGGATGGTAGGAGAACTGTGGAGAGGATGTTGAGTCCTTTCCAAAATCATGCAAATGAAATAAGCAAGTGTGACTTATCTATGGATGTTGAAGGATCTCGTTCCATATGCAGAGGAAACCTGTTCTTGTGTGCATTGTTTGAGTCTTTTAGATTTCTGTCTGGCCAGGGAGGTATTTCTAAGAGAGTGGGTGTCACGAGTCACATTGAATTTAGAAGCATGATGGTCAGATGTATTTACCTGGAGTGTTTTTTAGTTTACACAGCAGGATTTTTAGTGAGTTCTGGTAACAAGAGGGAGCTTATGGAGTTCTTTTAAGGTAGGATAGATGTATTTGAGCTGTCATTGGTGATTAGTCACACATCTGACTGAAGAACAGCTTTGATTAGTGTCATTGAGGAC
Organism: Calotriton arnoldi; assembly: GCA_963921515.1. Lineage (NCBI taxonomy): Eukaryota > Metazoa > Chordata > Amphibia > Caudata > Salamandridae > Calotriton > Calotriton arnoldi. Next base: position 23,269 of record CAWUFW010020736.1, on the reverse strand, counting down.
TCTGGGAAACGAGTAAGTATTGATTTGGATAAATTAATGCGTGATAAAACAAGTGCCTGGACCATGGACGGAAGCTGCTTCCTGGAGAAGAAGCACATGATTTGGATAGTAAACCAAGCTAAAACCATGCGAATTGTGGTTTTAAAGAAAATGCATTTAATATTTTTATGTGAAATGTAAATCAAGCAACAAGTCAAAATACAGAGTACATTGTATGCATCAAAGCATGCCTAACAAGACATCTATAACAGCACGTGGTTTCAATACTGTTCCAGACACTGTCACAATTTCGCACGGGTTAAATTTAACACTACTCTCTTATGTATCCTCATATGAAGGTGTTTTTTCAATAATAATATCCTCTCTTTTGAAACTGATGGGGTACTTCACTTGTACTGTTTTTATATGGATCTTGAAGGACAGGGAGGGTTCAAATAGTAGATCATGGATTTAGGAGAAGTGAAAGATGAGGGACAAGTCACCTAAGTTCATATTGTTGAGTCTCTTCTGTAAAAGGGATACAAAGGCTTCTCAGTGAGGTTCATGCATGAATAAAAAGTCTAAAGAAAGAACAAGTGGTCATTGGTGTAAACTGACAGGTTAAACAGCACCAAGAAAGATAACTCACAACTTTCGGTGGTAAAATTTGGTATAAGAAAGGCAACTTTGTTAATTTCGATAGCCACTTAGTAATTCCCACATTACATTCAATTTTGAAAGTTCTCTTGAGGATTGAATAGTATTTCTAACCTGCAAATGTTGCAAAGGGAAAACCACCATTATCTTATCGTTCAGATTTGAAGATTATGTCTGTGAGTGCACATTTGAAAATGTTAGTCCAGAATCATACAATTAAAGAAAATGGTGTTACACTTCATGTACCACCCCCCACTGCCTATTCCACTGTACCTCCCATTCATTGTTCTCATTTTTACATTCACTTTTATCTAGTCAGATTTGTCAGATGTTATCTTTTAAATGACACAATTATCGTATTGACTTACCAATTCCTTGTACTTATTTCATAATAGTTTATCAGGAGCTGTAATTTAGAAGTGCTCCAGAGGTGCAACGGGCATTTGTACCCGCTTTCTGAACCCTTCGAACACTTTGGTATTACAGAAGAGGCCACAAACGCTAGTGTGGCTCCTCTCGTAATACACATGTCACTATCATCAGAGGGCGTTCCCTCATTTGCGTGAGATTGTGGCCCAATGCAAATCACAAAATATCTTTGCCTCAGTACCCACGGCGTATTACCAATGTGGGTGAAGAGGCAAACATGCCTTTAGGAGGTGCACTGAAAGTGCTCCACAAAAAGGTGGCACACTTTCAGTACGCCTTGTAAAGGCAGTCCTCTAGAGGGTTGAAAGGAGGTCCCATGGAATGACTGCACCCGTATGCAAACGGATCTCTAATCCCTCCTGAAAGAGCAGGTGGGTTGCCATCTGCACAGAGAAACACAGAGCATCTTTAAACAGCTGCTCCGTATTTCTCTTGAATGAGCTGCCACAAGGGCAGCATGAGTTTGCGGCTGCCCTGAGGGCAGCACATTCAACATAATAGGGTGCACATTCCCTGTTTGCCCCCGGCGCACCTGCATAAAGGTGCACTGTGGCGCAAACAGGACAAGTGCCACCTATCTGTTATAGGGCCCCAGGTAGGTAACAGTCTGTAGTACAATATATATATGACTCCATTTACTGATATGTAAAGAACTTAATAGAAAATATTTCAGAAAAGGTCACCTCTGATGTCATGAAGCTTTCTATTTTGTGAAGTGGACTCTCATTTCAGTTGCTGAATAGCAAACCTTATACGCTAGACTGTTGTTGAAGCATATGGGATTTCTTAACACACAATGTTGAGGTAACAGATGCAGCACCACAGGAAAATAATCAGTTTATTTCCTGCCATATGGGCACTCCCCTATAACAGGAGCTACTGACTGAGGGAATCACTGCACAATTTTAAAACATAACACACCAACGGCACATGGGCAGTGCCCATCTTGTCCCGGGGAAGCTGAAATAAAACATAAACAGTACCTTAGCAAATTAACAGCACCACAGACAGATTAATTTTTTACCCACGAAATTGCATACAGCACCACACTGTTGCATACAGTACAATCACAATTCATGTGGTGAATACCAATTCCATGAATTACACAAGATTAAGATAGACTCACAAACCTGTTCCTTCCAGATGTGAACCTGTATACTACTATTGCACTACTTTCCATTTGTCATCATCTCTATTCATAATGCTTATGTTGCCATCCACTTGGCCTACTGCAACATGGTTTATCTAAGCCTCTCATGTTGTGATCAATGTTACCTGTTGATAAAGAATGCGACTGTAGGTGTACTCTTGAAATTAAAATGGAGTGACCATGTTGGTCCACCCATGTGTAATGTACACTGGCTCCTCGTCCAGCAGCAGGATCTTTTCTATCTATGCCTTAACCTGTGGAATCCTTTACTATAGCCACTTTACACAGAATCAGAGCTCAGGTTCCAGAGAACCGTAAACTCATAGCTTTTGACACACTAGTTAATCACAGAGATGATAAAGATTCTATTTTTGTCTATCAAGAAGAAAATGCTATTATATTGCTTTTTGAAACACAATACATAGCACATATCAAGTGGCCATCAACTTTGGTTTCTGCGATATGTGGTAGAATTGTCATGTTCTATAGAATGCGGTTTGTAAGGACATTTTTGAATGATCTTGAGGTGGTTCCCAATAGTTTGGGCTTTTCTTTTTGTAGCTAACGGGTATAGAGGAGTGGTTGATTAAGCCCAAGGTAGAGGCTGTAGGAATGGACGTTTCTGATTGAATGAGGTCTAGGCTTCCTTGTATTTGGAGGTGGGTGCATTGTCTTGGAAAGTGCAATTCGATTTGGAAAAATACTAGTCTGGATTTCCTTCAATATTTTATTTGGTGAGAGACAGGGAGGGAAAAGTCACCAAGATAGCTGTTTTCAGTCTTAGAGATAGTAATTGAGGAGTATCAGTGGATGTGTCAATAATTACGTATTTATCATAGCCAATTTGGAGGTAGATGAAATTTAATGTTATGGGCTAGATGACATAAATTAGAAGCCTTTCTTAAAAGTAGTCAATTGAGAATTGGAGGAGGAGAGAATGGTGACTTAGAGCGTAGTTCTGAGCGTGAGAACTTAACTGTGACACTCCATTTTGTGCAAGCGGGGTTGGTGGATGATGGAGAAACCATCTGGAATGAATTCATTGAAAGTGTCATAAGATATTTTGGGAAGACATCTCAGTGATGAAGAAGTTGGTCAAGGTTATGGTGAGCGATAGGTTTACAGATGTTAGAGGCATGTTTGTTTGCAGAAGGAGCATTAATAAACAATAGAGTGAGAGAGTGAGAGAGAGAGAGACAGAGAGAGAGAGAGAGAGATATCATCTGAGCTTGTCTTACTGTGTCATCACTGTTGTAGTAAATCATGTTGGATTGACTGAGTTTGCAAGTGCAGCTAATGTGAGTATATTTGGTTTTGTAAGATTAACACAAGAGTGAAGAGCCAAGGCACATTATGACATATGTTTGGAGAGGGTGAGCTTTGGTCAATGGCCCTTCTCAACAATAGTATCCAAACACAGAGTTGCTCAGGAAGCCCCCTTTGCTTTAAAGATTGACTGACTCATAATATACAGGACTACTTTTTCCAATGATACAGTATCATCTGTTCTGTCTTGGGTCTGGAGTCATGATTCAACTTATATGTTCTAAATACGAAAGAACATCTGGTCTGACTCACTAACATAATTGGTGATGGTCCCTCAAATGGATGTAGAATAACAATTGGCACATATGACTTGTACTGAAAATGATTATGCATATTTGTATCTGTTATTGTCATTTATTTATTTTCCCACATTATGGGGGCAGTTTGGTAGTACATGTCCTCTGTCATAAACTGAACTGGTAATCGGGGAGAGAGCTGTGGCCGAGCTGTGGCTGCATCCTTAGTGCCTAGAAAGAAAAAGCAGGTTTTACTGCGAAACCCTGGACTTATGCCTGGTAGCTCGGAACAAGCAATGGGAAAATGTATTTTGTACTTAGTAGCACTAAAATAACATCTACATTAAGAAACAAAACAATTTGGATTAAAAATAAAATACAATTCTTAAAGGGACACCGAAAAGACAAAACAAATTGGTTAAAAGGATAAGGAGGTAAGTGTCCAAAGACATCAGTATGACAACTTTTTTTCTCTCAGGTGTAGTAATTCAGAACATATGAACCTTTTCACAAAGAGAGAGAAGTGGGTAAAACCCAGCTGTTTTTCCTGTCAAACAGTTTTACCTTCAGAGTTTTAAACTTTTGGGAGATCAGAATCCTGGTTGCTAAGGTTGAACAGAGCTACATGAGGTTGGAATCCTTTTTTGTGGTCCCACAGTATCCTCGACAATCATGCACCAAATTCCTAGTGGGACAAACTTTTGCAAACTGACCACTGATGTCACATCTTTTTTGGAAAGAGTTGTCACCGTGAGCCAATCCAACAGATGTCAAAATAGTTTCAAGTCCCAGCTTTACCAAAGTTGAATATCTTCTTCGTTGATGTTTCAGATGTTCCTGAACATTTAAAAACTCCAATTACGGTACAGTCACATAGGCTTTAGTGAGAGACAGGCCTCTCAACCAATACCATATGTCCCTGCTGGTGTTCTTCAAGGCAGCATGGTCCCTTCTTCCTGCGCTGGGAAGAGTAAGTGTACATCAGTGGCTCTCCTCCATCAGTCCTGAATCCTTCTTCTCCTTGTGGGGTCAGCAACAGACCAGCCTTCTCTCTTGTAAGAGCTTCACTCTCCTTTGCTTTGTCTCCAAACTCATCTAATTGCATTTTGTAATGCAGTGAATATCTGGCTTTTCATTCCATCTATCTCATTATTACTAATCCAGTTCTCTCCCTGTCATTCTTGAGAAACAATTAAAGTGGGGATGCTTTCAAAATGTGCTCCATTGAAGCCTCACTCATTCATTTATTCGTTAGTTAATGATCCGATTGCACAAGGATTTTCTATAAATTAGGAGTGACATTTGGTATTGACTACCGGCATCTGTTACTTATTTTGCAAGATGTTGTTCTCGAGAAGACAAGCGTCATTGCGATTCACAAAGGTATACCTGTGTACATCTTGAGAGTGTACAGGCATTTCTAGACACCCTCAAGTGCAATTCTTATGAATACGGTATAACACAACTGACAGGACCCCCAGTGTTTCAAAGAGTTCACTGTAGTCAACTGATTTCGTGTCATTTGAGTGATCTTCAGGCAGTTCTCCTTTTCAGTCCATAAAACAAAGCATGCTGGGTATTGTAGTTTCTCTTTTCTATTTTGAGTATGTGCTGCGAGATCCAAAGTATTTGATGCTGTTGGCTTAAAAGGAAAAACCAGCTGAACGTCACTCTTATGACATGGGTTCAATTTACATCTCTAGTGTTTCTAGATGTTATGAATTAATTCATCATCCCATCACTCAACACCTCTACCTCAGTGGCGGCTGCTGCCAATCTAAAGTGGTAGGGCAGTGTGAGAAGGGTTAGGGGAATAAAAATAAATAAAAAGACTTACCTGTCGCTGCCGGCCCACTTGGTGCTCCTCTTCTCCCAGCAGTCCATGGGCCACAAAGCACAGGCTCGCCACCCAATCCAGACGCTACTCCAATGCAATACCTAGCATGAGAGAAGTGCTGGGATTGGCCTGAGCGGGCTGTTCTGACGCTCGCTCAGGTACAGGGAGCCTGTGCCTTTTCTTCACCTGACTGTGCAACACAGCTTCGTTGGAGAAATATAAGTGCATATGTGGGCTTGGCCATGCTAAGACAGATGGCCAAACTGACGTGCACTTACAGTGCCCACCACCCCTCCTCCCTGCTATGATCCGGCCCGCCCCGTCCTAGACTCCATCGGCTTCAGCTCAGTCAGGCAGTGATAAATAATATGTTTTATTAACATTTTATTTATCATCTGCTGGCTCTGAGCAGTGGGGCGATGCTCCTCTGCCATTGCGGAGGAGCCGCGCCTGCCTATGTACTTGTATTCTTTTTCTCTGCAAATCACCTAACTATCGAAAGGCGCTTCAATGCCATATGGCAGTCTGGGCGCTATACAAGTGGCAACTAGAAATAATAGGATTTGCATACGCTAAGAATGTTAACGGACATGTTAAGTGAGTGCACATATACATGCACACAAATAAATACGTCAATCAGTTATAGACATACATTTTAGCATTCCTCAAACAACAAAACGGCAAAAACGTTCATAGAATCAGGTCGCCTTGTCCACATGTTCTTTTAGATGTGGGATTTGTGTTTTGCCAGAGAACAGGTGTGCATTGACTTAGTAGAAACCTTTTGAAAGCAAATGGACATTTTGTGTGGCAGGCCATTTATTAGTTATGTGCCAGTCTCCTAACCTCCACGACTTTAATTACATTTTACAATTCATACATCACTTTATGTTTCTGGTGCTTTGTACAGCGTGATTGCTTTCACAGTTATACTCACGACAAATAGCAAAACATTGCGACTGGCAGAGAGGGGAACTGGGGATAGGCATTTCATTTCCGCAGACAATGTGAGTCAGAGCAACTATTTCAACAGCTTCCCGAGTCCCAGCTCTCACGTTGTTTGTGAAGAATGGTTGATTGGCTGTGGGTAATGATTTGTAATAGCTCCGCCAAAGTACAAAATGGCTTCCCCATGGCAGATTCATTAAACGCGACTGTATTAACCAAACACTTGTAGCTGCGATTGAAAAGCTCGTGTGACATAAGAGAGCATTAAAAAAACAAGCCACATTTCAACAGTAATGTTTTTCAATTGCATTTCTGTTTCAATTGTCATCACGTTATTTGGATTTTAGAGGGCCCCGCAGATGGTTAGTTATAACATGTTTTTGCTGGCCCGTGGCTGGAGCAGGTACTGTGAGCATTTAAATGAAAGTTCTGGAGCTTGCCGGAATATGAAAACAGCTAGAAAGTAAATCCGTCTTTTTAATCTCCCTCGGGGTGGGAGAAAATGACTTTGTCTGCTAAGCAAAATGTGCTAACCTGGCTTTGGTATATGGGCAAAGTTTTTATTCAGTTAGGATTTTGTGACATTATGGAAACAAATGAGACCTGCGCTATTTTCCACTGGTCTTTTGACAGCTGTAGGTCTCTGTCGGAGACCTCATGTTATAAACAGCTTACCGGTGGTTGAGGCAGCTTTTTGTGCAAGAGGGCGATAAATTCTCCTTGAGAGGCACCATGGTCAGTAATGGCTGGTGAACTTTCAAAACAGGGCTGAAATACAGAGTGGCACTGAACAGCGATGGAAGAATCTAACAGTGGTGTGGGACGAGTAACGATACAAACAGTGCTTGATTTGTAAAATATTAAGTGTCAGGGCTCTGACCAGGAGGCCGCTGCAGCTTGCACCACCCATCGCCCTTGTCATAGCTGCCAAAACAACTACTAACCATCTCTCTCGCATGTAAATGCGACAGTTCAGATTATTCCAGGTCCCCAAAGCTAAAGGAATGGCTGGGGAGGCAGGTATTAGCAATTTTTTAATGTATATTGTTTTCCCAAACAACTGTTATACTGCTCATCTCTAAATTACATGAGTAGCGCCACCTTGTGGCAGACTGCCCTAAAAGTGGTGTTGACATTTAGGTGCCGGTGCCGAGCACCGGAAACCAATTAAGTGCCGGTGCTCAGCACCAGAAAGCCCTGGCTCAAATTAAGCACTGGATACAAACTGCAATCAGGGAAAAAGTGAAGCGAGCAACCGTCATTGCTTCAATAGTGTTCGAAGGAGGGAACAGGGGTTGTTCTCCCGCTGAGAAATAAAATATAGGAATGGGCCCAAACAGCACCTTTTGGAGCATAGCTTGTATCTAACTTGCTAAAAAGATTTTAGGTTCTGAATTTAGAAACATTCATGCTTCCACCGACACCCAACAACAATGCCAATAGTGAACTAAGAGGCAAGTCAGTTGCCATGTATTGCTATTATAAATGGACAACATCATAGTTTATTAAATCAAACACAAGAGAAGGAAAAGGAAGCAAAGTGAAAAAAAACTGCCTAGGACCACACAATTTGTCAAGTGAGGAAGCCAATTTGATTGATCCCAGATTTTCTGGTTTTGTATTGTGCAATTCAGCCACTACATGTACATGCTTCACTTCCCCCACACCCACACCCACCTTACAACCCCCAAATTGCCCGATGCCCACCCTGCTGGCATTAGTGCGGCCCTCGGTCACACCACAGACCATAATTTGTGGCCCCTGGGAAAATGTTTGTGAGTACCCATGATATAGTCCAATGCTTTCAATGTGTGCCAAGCAAGGCACGCCATCACCTGTGGTGATTGGGGTTTACTCTCTTCAAGAAACTGAAAACCTGTGGCACAGCCATGCATTTGTAGGCACAGTTTCAATAAAAATGACCACATAATGCCACAAATTGCCATCATAATGTCAGGGCGCACCTCATCAAACCAAAGATTGTCCAAGACTAGCTGGCATGTGGCTTGAGATTGTATGGTTCACATTCACAGTTGTGAATGTCACATTGACTGAATTATGGTAGGGAACCGGATTATAATAGGTATTGGGAGGGCGAAAGGGATGAGGAAGGAGACAAGGACATGTAGGGTGACAGGCAGAGGAGGGTGAAAAAGACTTTGGGGTAGATTTTCAAACATTTTGTGCTGGGTTAGCGTCACAAAAGTGATGCTAACCAGCACAAAAGGTTTTTGGGAAATTTACTTTCCATCGCAAAACTTGTTGAATCAGCATGAAGCACTGCTTTGCGTTACTTAGTGCCAAGGGGGCGTTACATGGGTGGTACATGGGCATTCCCATGCAAACATTGATGCCTTTTGTCTAGGCCTGAGTGGAGTTTGCAGAGTTGGAACTCCGCCAAGTGACAAAAAAACTCCACCAAGCTACGTGGATTTCCAAGGGCATCAGAGTGCGTTACTTCGTGCTGTTCGTACTGATTTTTAGTGCAGGATGTTTGTTGCACACTGTAAAATCAGTGCGATCGGCATCCTGCTCCTGAAGTAGAAGTTCTACTCAAGCGGCAGCTTCCTCAACACGAAAACAAGGTTTCTCAACGCGAGCGGTTGCGACTATCCGCGACCGCCCGTGTTGAGATATCTTGCTGGGAAGCAGTTTAGCATTACTTACCGTTGGCGAGCGCGAATGAGGAAAAAACTCTGCTCCGAGTTTTTCAGAACTCTGCGAGCTCCTCGGAGTGCAGTATGTGAAAAACTCTGCGAACGGAGTGGAGTTCACAGCCCAGGCCTACTTTTGAAGCAAAACCCTATCTACAAAGAATTGTAGACAGGGTTTAGCAGCAAAACTCAACCCCACTTCACAGGAGGCACTAACAGGAGTAATGTTTTTTATTTCTCCTTTCTTTTCTGACTTTGCATGCGTGGTGCACTGTGCAGCACACATACAAAGTAGGAAAAGCTTCTAAACTTGTCTAGGCATGGTATTTTGTACAGGAGGGGTACCCTTCCTGTACAAAACCTATGCAAGACTCACACACGCTGCCCTAGCGCTACGGCGCTAAGGTGTGTGCGTGGCACTCGGCAGCTGAAATCAGCACCGGCACTAAGGAGAGGGGAGTAGAGAGCCCTATCTCTGTAGATATGGCGCTCTCCTGCTCCATGCCTGTCGTGCAAAGCAGCGCTGCCTCTTTGGGTGCTACTCTGCGTTGCATGTATTTGTTTAACTGAGCGTGTGACAGGGATGGGAAGGGTGACCTGGTTGGGGTGTATGAAAAAGAATGGAAGGGTAATAGGAACTGGTAGGAACTGGGAGTATGAAAGGGACTAGCAGGGGCGGTGTGTCCATTGGGGCGTTGCCCCACTAAGCCTCATGGACCGACCCGACCGTCCGTCAAGGCGTCAATGATGTCACCACCAACTTCAACTTGAATGATAATCGCTGCCGCTGCGGCTATTCGAATCGCATCGCAACTTACTATTCTAACATGAGTCAGCGCTGATTCCGCTGTAGGGGGTGGGCCCGGTGGGGGCGGGGCTGCGGCAGTAACTCTCACTGTGTGTCAAGTTCAAGTCAACAAGTGGTCACGTGGTGATTGGTGAAGTCAAGTCAAGTCACTCAGTCCCAGCAGCGCATGTCTATTTTTGGGCTGGTCATTTTTATGACCAGTCCGAACATGCGCACACAGTGACGCTTGAAGGCTTCCTACTAACTTTAGCAGAGCTGAGGGAGGGACCTGAGGGAGGGTGCGCTTCATACAGCAGCAGCACCCCCGTCCCCGTCTCATATGGGCGAGGAGTAACCATGCCCCCCTAGCCAATCCTGGCACATTGGCGCGGTTGGCGCCGCTATTGCAGGGCCAGGATTGGCTGAGGCACCGCGCAGCACAGCAGTCTGTCACGTGAGTAAGTCACGTCACCGCGCCACACACGCCAACACCACACACACCACAGCAGACCTCGTGGTGACTCGTGACGGTGTTCCACCACCAGACAGTGCGTGCTTAGTAGGTGCTTGTTGTTTGTGGCAGACAGTGGCTCGCGTGTGACGCACGACGGTTTGATTGGTACTCCGACTCCGAGATCCATCATCTCCTGACTGAGTCCTGAGTCCTGGCTGATCTGATCGTCAACTCTTTACTTCACTACTTGGAGCAGGAGGCCTGGTAAAAGAAATTAAAGTAAGAAAGAGTCCGGGCGCCGGCGGGGGCCCCACATTTGCAAAGTTGGGGAATGTAAATGTTTCAAACTTTCACCGCCGGCGTCCTCCAACCAACATACCATACCATACGCACACACAGGGCCCAGGGGGAACTCTCTCGTCAGTCGTCACTCACTAATCACTATTACTGGAGTGGATTTTCTTGTTTAGTGTTGGTGATGGTGACCGTGGCACCGACACTAAACAAGAAAATCAGTCCTGTGCACCGACGCGACGCGTATGATGCCTGTGACTGTCACCTGTCTAAAAATGGAGTCATTAATTAATGTTATCATTGTATGTCTGTCTTACTCTTATGGACAGCCGAAGGCCTTTTTGAAAAACGCCGGCGTAGCGGTAGTCCGTGTTTTGCCGCCTGCGGCCTGACTATTGTATTGTGGTGGCAGTGGCTCGCGTGTGACGCACGATGGTTTGATTGGTACTCCGACTCTGAGATCCATCATCTCCTGAGTCCTGGCTGATCTGATCGTCAACTCTTTTACTTCACTTGGAGCAGGAGGCCTGGTAAAAGAAATTAAAGTAAGAAAGAGTCCGGCGCCGGCGGGGGCCCCACATTTGCAAAGTTGGGGAATGTAATGTTTCAAACTTTCACCGCCGGCGTCCTCCAACCAACATACCATACCATACGCTCACACAGGGCCCAGGGGGAACTCTCTCGTCACTCACTACTGGAGTGGATTTTCTTGTTTAGTGTTGGTGATGGTGACCGTGGCACCGACACCGACACTAAACAAGAAAATCAGTCCTGTGCACCGACGCGTATGTCATTGTCACGGCGGGTGGCGCTGCTTGCACCAGCCACCAGAGAGTACGTACTCCGAGATCCATCATCATCTCCTGACTCAGGACTGGAGATGATGATGGATCTCGGAGTACGTGCGTGCCCTGACTGAGTCTCTTGTGAGTGTGTCAGTGTGTGCCTCTTTCTGGATAATAGGGGGCCCTCGGATACCCTCCTGTGTGGGGTAAGGCTGCAGCACGAGTTCTGACCTGCCAGGTCCCATCTGATGGTCAGTAGAAGCAATAATTGAGTACAGCCGGCGCCTGCACAGATCTAGTAGCAGCAGCACCAGGATTCATGAGGGTTATGTGACTGCAAGGTCACTCTAGTATCCATTCCCTATATGGCCGCTACAACGCGCAGGGTAAACACACAGGGGAATAAAGTTTCATCAGAAATTGTCCTGATGAATGCGGACAACCTACACTGGGCACTCTGCACGCACCTAGATGAGAAGAGTTCATTATTTGATCTTCTTGAATGAAACTTGTGTAAGGGTACAATATTAAATATTTCCCTTCAGTGAGTCCACCTCATTAATATTTAACTTGTTCCTCCTCTGATGACATACGGGAACCAGCACTGGTCTGAAATCAGACTAATGTTCGATGTGTTATGCTATGTTCTGGACAGGATGGATATACAACAAACAACAGATACAGCTTTCACACAACCCTCGGCCTCGTCCCAACTTCTTTGCTAGGGGGACATGTTTCAGTCTGCACATTCCTCTCAACCCCTTTAGGTAGGAAGGGTTGGGGCAATCTCCTTATTGTATAACGTGTACTGAAGCCACACTTTGAGGGAGCGCTGTGATGCAGATACAAACGCAATGCACCTACTTAATAAAGTCTCGCGACATCTTTCACCCATTAACGGAAGTGTCTGCTCTTTGACGAGTAACACATTTTGTTGATCCATTTGTTCACTTTGTCTGGTGCTCTATCATATATCTGCTGAATATGACGAACAAGTACACCCCTGGCCTCGGTAGCTCTTACCAGACATTAAAGAACGCATGATTTTACAGTCCTGCAAGCAGATGCAGATGCCTTCCGTTGGCAGAGGTCATAAATTTGTTCTCTCTCATTAAGTTAACACAGCACAGCGATGCGGCAGTGTCATTGACTGACGGTGTTAACTTATGATGTGCTGCTAGTGGACTCATGTCAAGTTTTCAGGGCAGGAGCACCTGAGTTAATCAAAAATAAGGTTCCTTGGTTTCCGTTTTTAAGATTTTTAAAGATACAGACAGAAAAACATTTATTTTCTTGTCTGTATTTATATTTAAATGTGGATAAAAACGGAAATTTTGTGCTTTTTGAGTGATTCTAAATACACTTTGCCATGACGGCCAGGCCACTAACTGTGTGGAATTTTAGTAAAGAGGCTGAAACAGCAGTAGATATGCACAAGGCTGATACCAAAATATTCATATTTTCATAAGTGCATTGATTTATCGTCTGCGGGTGTTCATATCCCTGAAACCTGGCAGACATTCAAGCATGACTGCATATTTATTGGTTAAATAAATGTGGAAATATACCAGTTTCAGCTTTATTTTTTGATAGGATAATGAGAGACGCAGGGATGCGGCGGAGAGAGTTTTGTAGGGATGACTAGCTTTCTGGGGAACTCTCACTACTGGATTTACTTGGGATGAGTAGCACTATAAAATAAATTAAATACACATGAGAGACGGTCTATGTGAAGATGAGGGGCACCATTGGAGGGTGGTAGCAAGGCTGGACTGGCCGGTCCAGGCATCGTGCGTGTCCCTGGGAGGCTGGAAAGGTGGGGTGGGGGCAGTTTTGTTACCACAAGAAGAACTGCACATTTGCTCAAAGCTGCACGCATACTGAAAAACCATGAAGTGCACAATTATCTCAACATAATATAAACTTCTTTTCACTCGACCTTAAGTGGTTGTCTATTTACTTACTTCTATACTATTGCGCGACCTCCTCTGATGTGTCTGTAAAACATAGCTTTTGTCCTGAATTTTGACCCTTTGTCATGAATTTTTACACTCACCGTCCTGAATTTGCATCCATGCCAGTTGGTCACCCTAGACCCGAGTCCCAAGTTCGGCAAAATAAATTTCTTTTGTGCAAAAGTATAAGTAAATAAAAAAATTGTAGATTAACATGGCCTTGCACATGGTGCACTTTTAGATGCATTACTTTTGTGAGTTTCTGTTAGTTATTGACAGTTTTGTGCTTCAATTTTACATTCAAACAAGCATTTGCAATGCAATCGGTCTCGCTTTTGGGACCTTATAAGTATTTATCCATGCAGCACATTATCCTCCTGGGTGCTGTAATGTTTTTCCTAGAGAGAGATCAGAGTTTTGTCTAGTGGAAGTTTTGACTCATGGAAAGGTAGCGCAGAAGGTGAATGTGCCTGCTGCAAAGAACATGTACCTGGTGCAGATCACAAAATGCACATGATGTAAATAGGTCAGTGAGTCACTGCTTTTGTCAGAGAGATCCTTTTGTTACTTGCAGTTTGTAAGTTAAAATCCTAACATACAACAGTGAGCTATTAACTGTCATCTAAGAGCTGCATGCAAACTGCAAGGTAAAAATTGGAGCGTTATGTTTTCCCCCCAGTCTTTGTTTGATTACCCTAACGTTTTCAAAAATAAATTGTTATATTTTTATTTTCAGCAACCTGAACCATTACCTAATTTTTGGGCAATTTTTGGAAGAAGAACAAGGGGCCCCAACCTCCTTTGCTGCTCTTTCATCCCGGCGACGACCGAGCAAACACCAGTGTTAAAGGTAAGGAAACTGATACTATTTTTTTTTGATTGGAGTTAGGGCTATGTATGTGGTCACTCTACATGGTGGTTGGGGTGGGTGCACATTCTGAACATTGTACCCTCAGTGGATGGAATTTACTAATAGCGTTAGCCCTGTGCTTTGGGCAATAACGGTTGTTAAAGCCACTATCTATCCCTTGCCTTGTTCAAGGCCCTCAAGCAGTGTCTGTTTCAGTGCCTTCAGCAACCACTATGGCACACAGAGGCAGCAGCCAGTAAGGCTGTATTTTTAGCAGTCATGTTGTGCAAAGGGAAGCAGCTGTTAGAGATTTATTGCGATACTGCACAAGATATATGTATTTATACTGAAATTTGATATTATTGCACCACACCTTATACGTTGTACTTTGATTATTGACAGGTTTCTTTCATATTGGTAAGGCCAGCATCGGCATAATGAATACAGTAGAAGAGCTAATTGCAAGGTCATTCCAGGCACGGCCACTAGAAGAGAAAATACATATAAAGCAATTAGGACCTCATCAGCCTGACCTAAAACTACAGAAAACTTCCCAGGACAGAGGAAAATTGTCCACACGTACATTCTCAAACGCCTGGTACACAAAAGCTGATTGGCTTACAGGGTGCCCTTTAAGAAATTCTCTGTTCTGCTTCCCCTGCTTGCTGTTTGGTGGTGAGTTTCCTTGGACACATGAAGGAGTAACAGACTTGAAGCATTTGTCTGAAAAAATAAAGAAGCATGCACACACAAGAAAGCATATGGAAAACCTGACGAGACTGGGAATGTTGGGGGAAGACACACCGATTGAGCAGCAGATAAATGATGCATACCGCAAAACAATACAGAAACACAATGAAGCAGTTGATAGGAACAGACAGATTCTATCCAAAATAATTGATTGCATTCGTTTCTGTGGTGCTTTCGAACTGGCATTGCGAGGCCATGATGAATCAAAAAGTTCCTCAAAACCTGGAATATTCAGAGGCCTTGTGGATTTAATAGCAAGCATAGACAAGGAAATGGAAGCACATTTAACAAGTGCTACAGTCTTTAAGGGCACCTCTAAAACAATACAAAATGAACTCCTTGAGTGTATGCTCGAAATTATGAGAAGCCATATTGTGCAAGAGTTGCAAAACACAGACTTTGTGGCTATTCAGGCTGATGTCACCACTGATGTGGCCACTAAAACACAGTCCGTATTAGTGTTTCGGTACCTTGACAATGACAGACAAGTTGTGGAGAGGTTCTATGGTTTCACACATTTAAGAGACTCTACTGCAGAAACCATTACTGCAGCTATACTGCGTCAACTGAGCTTAATTTTTCCAGAGCTGCCTCAAAAAAAAAAACTTATTGCACAAAGCTATGATGGCGCGTCTGTAATGAGTGGAAGCCTCCGTGGAGTACAGAAAAGAATTCGAGATGTGTACCCTAATGCTCATTATGTGCACTGTTACGCCCACCAACTTAATCTTATTATGCAACAGGCAGTATCAAAGATCAGCGAGACACGAATTTTCTTTCAGGATGTAGGAGGCATGGCAGCATTCTTCTCACGTTCCCCCAAAAGAACGGAAGCACTTCATGAGATTGTGGACAAAAGCGTTCCAAGGGGATCCTCAACTCGTTGGAACTTTAACATCCGTACAGTCAACCTAATCTATGAACATAGGGAGGACCTTGAGAAATGTTTTGCCGCCATAGAAGACAATGATGGCTTTGATTACAAAAGTCAGACTGAAGCCCGTGGCTTTGCTAGAACACTACAAGACAGAGAGTTTCAGTTCTTACTGTTTTTATTTCATGATATAATGGTAGCTGTCGACCTGTTATACAATCAGTTACAAGCACGAGAGATAGATACTGTCAAAGTGCAAGAATATACCACTATGTTTGTACAAAGCATAAGCAAAGTGAGAGATGGGGTTGACAATTTAGACAGCAAACTGCCAGAGCATTCTACTTTTTCAAACCGCAGGAAAAACATCACCACTCTGGTCCGAATTGCAAAGGAGATATGTGACATTGTAATTGTGCAGGCACAAGAACGTTTTTCTTTCACAAAACATTTGGTGAGTGCCACATTATTGCAAAGTGAACAGTTTGCAAAATATGATGAATCTTTCCCTGAGCGTGCTCTGAATGAGGCTGTGGAAGCTTATCCCATGCTCAAAAAGAGGAGCTGAGAACTGAGTTGACTGTACTGTACGCAATGCCTGTGTACCGGAAGGCCAAAGGTGCCATTTCTTTGCTGGCTTTAATACATAAACTTAATATGGAAAAGTCACTTACAGAGACAGTGGCTTTACTAAAAATTTTAATAACTACACCTATGACAACAGCAGAGTCAGAACGATGTTTTTCAACTTTAAAGAGGATAAAGACTTTCCTGAGAAACACCATGCTTGAAGAAAGACTAAATGCTTTGGCAATGCTCTCCATAGAGAGCAAGCTAGTTCAAAAAATACCAGACTTTAACGTTAAAATTATTGAAAAGTTTGCTGCACTTAAAGAAAGACGTGCTGATTTCATTTACAAAAAGTAAAAAATATGTTCAATGCAGCTACTTTGCGACCAGTTTAGTTGTTGTTGTTCAATAAAAAAATTCTGTGAGGTACTCAGAAATGCATTGTATCTCGAAGTCTGTTATGAAGCTCTGTGGTTATACTGAATAAGCAGCTACCTATGTTATATGACATCTCTTTATTAATGTAATAACTGCACTTTCACAATTGCTTTATTAACCTTCCTGCTTTCTCAAATTTGCTTGAAAATGCACCATTTTTCCGCTTTTTTCGAAATGTTCTCGGGGGGAGAACCCCCCCAAAACCCCCTTAGGTTGTTCGGGCTCGCTCGCTACGCTCGCTCGCTACAATGCACTATGCCAATAATTTTACGCCCCACCACTTTCAAATGTCACCAGCCGCCCCTGGGGACTAGAGCGTGAAAGGGTCAGGAAGGGTGGCAGTGGTTTGTGGTAGTGGAAGGGGTTTGTGGTAGTTTTTGATAGTGTGTGAGAGATTGGAATGGTCAAAGTGACAGGTAAAGAAAAAGGTATTGAGAGTGTGACAAGAACTGGGCCTGTGACAAAGATAGGAAGGGTGACAGGGAGAGGAGGCAGGCAAGATTAGAAGGATGACAAAATTGGGAGTTTGATAGGGATTAGGAGTGTGACTGGGAGTGTGACTTGGAGAGGATGGTGAAAGGTATTAGCAAATTGGCATGAACTGGGATTGTGTTAGTGACTAGGAATGTGACTGGGATGTGGATAGTCAGAGTGTTTGTTTACTGATTCCTCCATTATTGGTATTTGACACCCACACCAGAGTCTGTTCCATCTACGGTAGCCATTTTGAATTGGTTAGTGGCCCAATTGAGAAGCTTACACTAGAGGTATTTGTAAGGACCTGCTAGCCTATATAAACACAGCTGATATGTAGATGTGCAAAGAAGGAGCATTGCTGGCATGCCGAAGGCACTCCAAATGCAAGCCTGTCTGTGCCTGTTCAAGCTACGTCTTTGTGGTCATTTGAGGGGCTCTGTCCAATCCATAACAGAACACATAAACTGATGGAACTGAAGATAAAGGTTAGGCTTTCTAACTTAAGCATCGTTAATGGAGATTCCTTTTTTTTATGAGTAAGGTGTATAAGTCTTTAGTATTCTGCTATTGAGTTAGACTTTATTCTTACTCAATGGTATGTCCTTCCCAAACACAAATATATATCTATATATCTCTCCAAACAGTCATGTACAGCTGGTTTGCAACCAGTACACCGGGGGTGCCAGTAGAATGCCCACGCCCAGGTGTGTTTTAATCTCCCAACTTTTTTTGCGCAGGCATTGTGAGAAAGGCTGAACAAGCCGAAAAGCGTCTGATGTCACAAGGATTAAACTATGTTGCCATGCTTGCTGAAATAGAATAAAGCAAGTTAAAATACCACTTGGAGTGCTCTTTCATTGAGGAATTAGCAGTGTGCGTCCCCCCTCCTGGAGCCATATATGGGCCTGGGGCCACCACCCCCCAGTTCCATCTCCCCCGGGGTGCACACGCCCGGGACATAGCTGTTTGCCTTCTCTTGGCAAGAGCTATTACAGCTCCCGCAAAGCAAAAGCAAACATTCTGGTTCCAGCGGGCGGGAGCTGTCAAAGTGCTCCCGCCCGCTGGAAGTGGAGGTTTAATTTCTTACCCTGCCCATAGACATGCGGGCAGGGAAAGAGATGAAACGAATGCTCCTGCATGGAGGGAGCTGCCATTCCAGCAGCTCCCTCCATGCAGGAGCAATGCCATCTCCTGCATAAGGCGGGGAGCCAGCTGGGACCGCAGTGGCCTTGAGGCTCCCCCGTGGTACCAGGGAAAAGAGAAGAAACAGGCAAAATAAAGGTCAGCAACGAACAGTAAGAGGCAAAATACAGGTGAAAAACGAGCATAAAGAGGCAAAATAAAGGTCTGAAACGAGCATAAAGAGGAAAAATAAAGATTGGAAGCAAGCAGAAAGAGACAGAATAGAGGTCAGAAGGGAGCAGAAAGAGGCAGCAAAAAGGCCAGAAGGGAGCAGAAACAGTCAGAATAAAGGTCAGAAACAAGCAGAAAGAGACAAAGTAAAGGTGAGAAACAAGCAGAATGAGGCAATATAAAGGTCAGCAACGAGCAGAATGAGACAAAATATAGGTGAGAAACGAGCAGAAAGAAGCAGAATAAAATTTAGAAACGCGCAGAAAGAAGCAAAAGTGAAGTCAGAAACGAGCAGCAAGAGGCAGAATAAAAGTCAGAAATAAGCAGCAAAAGGCAAAATAAAGGTGAGAAACAAGGAGAAAGAAGCCTAATAAAGGTCAGGAATGAGCAAAAGGAGACAAAATAGAGGTCAGAAACGAGCAGCAAGTGGCAGCAAAAGGTCAGAAACTAGCAGAAACTGAAGAATAATGGTTAGAAACGAGCAGAAAGAGGCAGAATAATGGTCAGACTGGAGCAAAAAAAGGCAGGATAGAGGTCATAAACCAGCAGATCAAGATGCAGAATAAAGGTCAGAAACGAGCCGAAAGAAGCTACATAACGGGCAGAATGAGCAGAAAGAGGCAAAATAGAGGTCAGAAACGAGCAGCAAAAGGCAAAATAGAGGTCAGAAACGAGCAACAAAAGGCAGAATAAAGATCAGGAGCGAGCAGAAAGAGGCAAAATAACAGAAATAACGGGCAGAACGAGCAGAAAGTGGCAAAATAGAGGGCAGGAGCAAGGAGAGAAGAGTTAGAAAAATGAGCAGAAAATGAGCGGAGGAGGCACAAAATTGAAGGCAGCAGAAGGTAAAGAACTGCAGGAAAGCTGGACAGGAGGACCGTCACTTTGAACTCGCACGAGGACTGGCTCTTGTGTGCCCCACTGCTTTTTTTTACTGTGCACCCACTGTCAGACTCACATATACACTCATGCACCCACTCACAGACCCACTCATACACTCACACACCCACTCACAGACCCACTCAGAGACGCTTCACTGACAGAGTATCGACCACAAAAATATAGAAGAAAAAAATATTGAGGCAAAATATATTGGGGTCGATTCCGATCCCGATCCCGGTCGGAGGCGCACCTAACACCATTTGCCCGGGAAAAAAACCAGGCGAATGCGTGTTTCCCGACCGATTCGTACATACGTCCGAACGAGCAAGTACGATGCGCATAACTGCCCAGATCCCGACCCAGTCGCACTCACCCAATCCAGGTCCTGTTCTCCGACCGAGCCTGATCCGGAAACGCAGAACCGAGTCGCACGGTAGCCAAAATGCAGCCCCGTCCGGCCGGACTAGTACGATGCGCACCCCGTATGCGCCGAACCCGTCGCTACGCACGGCACGTCAAAGCATCCGGGAGAGGCGCACATAAGCTCCGATTCGCGCTACAAGACGATCCACGGCTACGAGACGAACACGCCAGCCACAAGTATGAGGCGAAGCAACGACAAAGACGAACGAGACGAACCAACCATGAATCCAATCGCGCAGATCCTACCAATACTCTACATCTATTACCGGAACTGGTACGGACGCGTACGGCGCAGAAGGTAAGTCAGACACCCACCACACAAACAAACCACACGTACCCGACAGAAAACACACACACATAGGAATGCAGAAATTACTTACACCAGCAACAGCAGCACCATAGGGGTGGGATGGCTATCACCAATGCCATATACACACATAGGGGCCTGGATGCCAACCACTAACACCACCTCTACCCATGGGGGGCTGGATGCCTACCACTACTACCACCCCTACTCAGGGGGGGCTGGATGCCTACCACTACCACCACCCCTACTCAGGGGGGCTGGATGCCTACCACCACCCCTACTCAGGGGGGGCTGGATGCCTGTCACTACTACCACCCCTACCCATGGGGAGCTGGATGCCTACCACTACCACCACCCCTACTCAGGGGGGGCTGGATGCCTACCACTACTACCACCTCTACCCATGGGGGGCTGGATGCCTACCACTACTACCACCCCTACTCAGGGGGGGCTGGATGCCTACCACTACCACCACCCCTACTCAGGGGGTGCTGGATGCCTACCACCACCACCACCCCTACTCATGGGGGGCTGGATGCCTACCACCACCACCACCACCCCTACTCATGGGGGCTGGATGCCTGTCACTACTACCACCCCAACCCAGGGGAGCTGGATGCCTACCACTACTACCACCCCTACCCATGGGGGGCTGGATGCCTACCACTACTACCACCCCTACTCATGGGGGCCTGGATGCCAACCACTAACACCACCTCTACCCATGGGGGGCTCGATGCCTACCACTACTACCACCTCTACCCATGGGGAGCTGGATGCCTGTCACTACTACCACCCCTACCCATGGGGAGCTGGATGCCTACCACTACTACCACCCCTACTCAGGGGGGCTGGATGCCTACCACCCACACCACCCCTACTCATTGGATGGGTAATGCATGACACAACCATACTCCAACATAAGGAATGTAAGACAAAAACAGCCTCCCAACACCATGACAAGCGTGTGTAGACTGTGTCAAATGCCTACAACACTGAACATGACATTGAACATACAATGTGACCCCTTATCACATGTGTCACACATAAATGTGTGTGGCCTCCACAATGCAAGCAGACCATGACCACTGTGGCAATGGGGTCCAAGCCCCCATCATCACAGTGACCAAAAGGTAAGTGTGGGGTCCATAGCTGAAGCACATTTTGAACATTGTGGCAATGGGGACTAAACCCCCATCATCACAGTGACCAAAAGGTAAGTGTGGGGTCCATAGCTGAAGCACATTTTGAACATTGTGGCAATGGGGACTAAACCCCCATCATCACAGTGACCAAAAGGCAAGTGTGGGGTCCATAGCTGAAGCACATTTTGAACATTGTGGCAATGGGGACTAAACCCCCATCATCACAGTGACCAAAAGGTAAGTGTGGGGTCCATAGCTGAAGCACATTTTGAACATTGTGGCAATGGGGACTAAACCCCCATCATCACAGTGACCAAAAGGTAAGTATGGGGTCCATAGCTGAAGCACATTTTGAACATTGTGGCAATGGGGACTAAACCCCCATCATCACAGTGACCAAAAGGCAAATGTGGGGTCCATAGCTGAAGCACATTCTGAACATTGTGGCAATGGGCTCTAAACCCCCATCATCACAGTGATCAAAAGGTAAGTGTTGACATTGAAAAAGCTGCAACTGCCAAACTGAATGGATGATTCCTGGTCACAGAACAACAAACACATCAGTGGCAAAGTAGTGGTTGTGTCCCATAGCAACATAGATTGGGTGAGGCAAACAGTGCAGTGCAAAGAAGACATACCTTTGGCCATGTGCAGACAAACATCACCCATGGGGGCTGACACTGTCAACATTCATCAATGACACAATGACAGAAGTGACCATCATAATGCAGACCCACATATTTGCACCAATGGGCACACAAATTGAGATATCCTGTGGAGACTGTAGATGTGAGGTGAACAGATACCATACCATGGCAGCAATGGGACACACAAACCATGATCATCGTGCTGACTGATGACCTAGGAGTCCCAGGGACAGCAGGGGGAACCCACTAAACAACATACAGCCAATGTCACACCGAAGATATGCCAATGCAGTGGTGCAGATGCACAAACACAAACAGGCAGCCCCACACTGCACATCAAACACAACAGGTGAGGGGGGGGGGGTGTGCCAGTGTCCCCAGGCAACCACACAACACATGAGGAGGCCTGAATACCAATTACACAAATGCGCATACAGTGCCACACAAAAGTAACTCATGGATTCAAATCCCCTATGTGGGCAATCAGGCATTGTTAGATGAGAGGGAGCCCAAATCACATATGTCACTAACCCTGGGCAAAGCACTACGCTTCGCTCGCGTAGTTTGCGAAGTTTGCGCTACTTCGCACAACGCGAATTGCACGTAGCACAGTGCAAACACGCGTAGCGTAGCGTAGCGTAGTGCAGCGGTCATTTTTTGCTTGCTCGCGGTCCTCAACGTCAAGTTGGCGACCGCGAGCAGCAAAATGACATCCCTCGTTTTTCCTCGTTCGCGATCAGCAACATCAAGTTGCCGATCGCGAGCGTGGAAAATAAACATCCCGGCGAGATTCTCAACGCGGGGAGGTCAGGTTTCTCATTGCGAGTGGTCGCGTATGCTCGCGACCGCTCGCGATGAGAAACTACCAGTCCGCGTTGAGAAAGCTGCCGCTCGAGTAAAAATCTACTCGAGCGGCAGTAAGAGACAGCTCGCACTGTGCAAGATGCCGTTTTCAATGATTGCACAGTGCGGACAAGCATCCGGCACTGTGCAATCCTTGCGAACAGTGCACTACGCAGTTCGCGTAGTGCTACGCGTAGCTCGCGTAGTGCGAACTGCACT